>QRFJ01000325.1:489398-658538 GCA_006176705.1 Cocos nucifera
CACCTCGGCTGCAGGAGATAAGATCTCCCCCGAGCGCGCACTCACCGGCCCAGGAGATAAGATCCCCTCCGAAACAAGCTCGGCCGTAGGAGATAAGATCTCCCCCGAGCGCGCACTTCAACCTCGGCTGCAAGATAGGAGGTCTCCCTCGAGTCGACTTCAACTGACGAAGATAATGTCGCCCCCGAGGAGCTCAAATCCGACTTCGACCGAAGGAGGCGAATCTTACTTCGGCTTCAACGTCAGCGTCATCGACTTTAGCTGGAAACGAGTTCCATTCCAATTCCAAACATCGACTGAAGATGAGGTCTCCCCCAAGCCTCAGCCTCAACTTCGGCGTGAATCTTGGCTGGAGATGAGACCTCCCCGAGCTTCAGATGCGGAGCCTGGAAGAAGACTTCGGCAGTCGCCTGTTTTGGTACTCCCTTCCTTCAATTCTTGAACTCGGGAGTGGGGGGGCTATTGTTGGGGATAAATCCCGCTCCTGCCGAAGCCCGGCCCGACGCTCAGCCCAATGTAACCAGTAGCTGCTGAAGAGCTTCAGCGCCAGGCGCCAGGCCGAGCCCCTAAGACGGCCGAACTGCTTAGAGGGCGAACTCCCACCGCCAGCCGAACTTCCTGACGGCCGAGCTCCTTGGACTCCAAGCGGCTGGACTTCTTCAGGAGACGGACTCCTCCCAGACGCCCGTTCGGCCATCCGAGCTCCTCCCGGGTTTTCCCTTCAGCTGAACTCTCCTACGAGCCCATGCAGCCGAACTCCTTCGGACCCCACGGCCGAGCTCCTTCGGATCCCACGGCCGAACTCCTTCGGACCGACCCCAGGCGAGTCCATGCAGCCGAACTCCTTCGGACCGAACCCAGGCGAGTCCATGCAGCCGAACTCCTTCGGACCGACCCCAGGCGAGCCCGTGCAGCCGGACTCCTTCGGATCCCACGGCCGAACTCCTTCGGATCCCACGGCCGAACTCCTTCGGACTTCCCACGGCCGAACTCCTTCGGACCGAACCAACTAGCAACCGAAGCCCTTCAATTGGCCAGCCGAGCTTCTTCGGGCCTCTCAGCGGCCGAACTCTACAGATGGCCGACCCTTCAGCCAGACGAACTCCCCCAGCTTCCCCTTCGGCCGAACTCCGTTGCAAGTCCGAACTCCGTTGGATGAACCGTCGCCTGCAGCAAGACCGGACGGCGCCTTCCTTTCCGTACCGGACTCCATGTGGCCGACTGCTCGCCGGTATGGCTCCCACGACCTACCGGACGACGCCTTCCTTTCCGTACCGGACTCCATGTGGCCGACTGCTCGCCGGTATGGCTCCCACGACCTACCGGACGATGCCTTCCTCTCCGTACCGGACTCCATGCGGCCCACGGCTCGCCGGTATGGCTCCCACGGTCTGCCGGACGACGCCTTCCTCTCCGTACCAAACTCCATGCTGCTCGACGACTCTCTGCCAGACGGCACAGCCGTCACCATCAACTAAGCTCCGCTATAAAAGGACCCCTCCCGACATACTAAGGCTAAGCTCTCTGAACTCTCGACTCTCTAAGCCTTTCTCCACCTCCCTAAGCTCCGGAACTCATTCCGGGCACTCCATTACTGTTGGCCGGAAGCTGACTTGACCGTCGGAGGGTCCTGCCGGAGCCACCACCCCACCGGTTCCGGACGGGACTTCCTTTTTGCAGGTCCCCGGCGGCGCCCAGCGGCCTCGATTGCGGCGGCCTCCGGCGGCGACGGATTTCTGCACCAACAGAATGCTTTACGGTGATTAAGCATAGCCCTGATCAGTAAGGTGTATGGAGCAAGCATGTTGTAACAAAATTTAAAATTATTTTGATAATCAAAAAGGAATTATGTTTGTTGGGTCGAGATTAGGATTGGTAGTATTTGAGTTTCTTCAATTATAACTTGATTTTTCCTACTTCCTTTCTCGGGCATAATATATCTAGGCATCAATTCTTCCTGATCCATAGTATGGCATTTTTTTCAAATTAATTTCAAATTTGCCTCCATACATCATTTTAATATTGTAAATAAATTTTGAAGGCCATCCTCAAAAGTAGTGCCAAATATTGAAAAATTATTTATAAAATCAATATCTCTCATATCAGGAATATCCCATCCAATAGCTTTTTTATGTACTTTTAAAACATCCATAAGTTGGTCTTCCTAGGTAAGTATCACTGGTGGAGTGTCAATAGATTCATCAGAAAGTGGTTTCAATTCTTGATCAATTGATAGTTCTAACAAAGAAGCTATTGGTGGGCTAGGTGGTGGCTCAAAATTTTTTATTCATAGTGGGATGATTTTGGAGTTGGATTTATCTATTTGGTCATTAACTTTTATATTGTACCCATCATCATCAAAATCGTCCATCTGATAATGGGCCAAACAGAAATTTAATGGATCATGAGAAAGAATTATGGGTGAAGCTTCCTCTAATGTGTTATTTATTTGTGGTTTTTGGAAAGTCTCTATTGATTCAATCATCTCATCAGTTTGTCCATCTCCATTAAAAGGATTGGGTGATTTTAGGGTACTTAAGGATGGATCCATATATAAGTAAGATGATGGATTTGGTATATCCCATGGTTCTTGATTTTTCTTATATTTTTCTTCAATTATATGATCTAAGATGGTCTTTTTGATTTTAGAGGATTGTTCTATAACTGTTTCTTTTTCAAGAGTTAAATATAATTATTCAGGAAAAGCTTCTAGGACATTAAAATTTTTAGTTATGTATGGTCGCTCAAGGTCACTCTCGGACTGACTGGGCAACTCATTTTTACTAATAGCCATGGCTAATTGATCTAATTATATTTTTAGACGAGCAATGGCTTGAGAGTTTGAATTTATGGCTTAGGAGTTTGAATTTATAAGTTGATTAATAAGATCATTTTGTGATTTCATTATGGCTTCTAAGATTTTTTCTATTGAATTAAGCCTTTGATCATCTAGATTGTTTAATGGTTGATTAGTAAATTCTAATGCTTGCTGAATCTTTTCTTCAAAATTTGACTCATTGTTATTTGGAGAAGATTGATATTGTAGGTAGGGCATATCATAATAAGGTGCATCCATGAATGTAGATCCTTGTGGCACTGGGGTAACCACTGATTGTGATTGCCATGAGAAATTTGGTTGAGCCCTCCAGCCTGGATTGCAAGTGTTAAAGTATAGATTATTTTCTGGTTTATAGGCTATATGGGTTTGATTGTGATAATCTTGCTCATGCATATACTTAGGAAATCTGTTTGGACATCTTCTTGCAAAGTGAGTGGAGCTTGAGCATATTGCACAAACTTGTTGTGCAGGAGGAAAAAATGGATAGGTGGAGTTACTATTAGTTATTAGATGATCTAATTTATGGGAAAGCTCATCCACTCTACTCTCAAGATCCATCTCGGATTGTTATTTATTCAAAAATGTATAATAAAGGGCTTTAGATCAGGAAAATCTTCTTCTAATTATTATTTTATTTTATTTATTTTATTTTAAAGAAAGGAGATAAGAGAAAAGCAAGAAGAGGGTTCTAAAGATGAGTCCTAAGGAGTCCTAAATCTAGAGACGAAAGAGAAAAGAGTGTTTTAATTAAGGTTTAAATTATATTGGCAAACAAGTTAAGCAAGCATGGACTCTCTATCCTAGGGTTAACCTAAATCTAGATAGCTCCTAACTGTTAAGATTCTCTTGAAGCCCTCCAAGTAAAGAATCAGTCAATCAACTGGTCAGATAAATATAAGATCAGTAGGAGTCCCCCCGTTGCTTATCTTAGACATCAATTATACTTGGTCCGGTAAGCTAATGGAATAATTATAAACTACTTTTCTTTGGGCCCATTTGTCCCTCAAACTACTTGGCTAGACATCAGTTGAATTGACTAATCCTAACCTGATCCAACTTTTAGGTTCCTTATCCTAATGAGCTCGAATATCTTAGGGCCAATGTCTAATTGATTTTAAGTTAAGAACTAGGTCAATGTAATATGAAGGATGGTGATTTGTAGGATAAGGAAGGATGATCAAATTTTCATCTTATCTTATTTAATAGATTGTGCCCTTAGAATATATTATGAATATGCAATGCAAATCAAGCAAGATGTCCAATCAAATTAAAAAAATTAATTTTATTTAATATATATGATTATTTTAAATTAATTAAGTATTATGAAATGTCAGTAATTTTTTAAGAGTTTATGATTTTTTTTATAAATATATTTTAAGTTTTTGATTCTTTTGATTTTGCAAGGAAAGTAAATTCAAGTGACTAAATCTTGAAAAGCAGTAAATTAATCTAAACTATAGAAAACAGTAATTAATATAAAGATATAAAATAAGTTATGAAAAGTAGTAATAACTAATTAAAAAGTAATAATAAAAATTTATATTATATTATATTATTTATTATTTATTTATTATTTAAAATTAATTTATTAATTATTAATTAATTGAAGCAACCATGCTACAATCCCCAACAACGATGTCAAAAATTTGACTGCTTGTCCTTAGAGTATCAAATAATAATTTAAAATTGATCTATCTAAAAATTAGAATAATGGTGAGTCGGATGTCGATTTCCTTGAGGATTGAAGGCTAAGTTGTGTTCAATATAATTAAAAATAGAATTAATTTTATTAAATAAAAATTTAAATAAATAAATTTAAAAAATTAATTTAAATTTAAATAAAATAAAATAAAAAAGTAAATAAAATTTAATTATGATTTAAGAGTCAATTAAAAGTATTTTGGAATTTCAAATCCATCTCTAACAGGATTGTGGTAATTCCTTTTAATGCAAGAGTTTAATATTTTTAAGAATTTAGTTATGATTATAATCTATTTTTTTTGGACATAAATCGTATCTTCCGATCATGATCCATCTCAATAGAATCATAAATTATTCAATACTTTAATTCTTAAAAATTGATAATATATCTTTTTACTGATTTTCTCTAATATAAACTATTAAATCGAGCACGGATTGTATCTTCCAATCATAATCCATCTCTATAAACATAGCCTATTTAAATATCAATCAATAAAAAGTATATTAAAATCTCATGCATGAAGGATAGAATTTAGGATTGGGCAGGAGAATAATTTATTTATTATATAAAAAATTATAAAAAATAAAAAATATTATAATCCATACTAGAAGACTTTATCTATATCCTAGAATCTAATCTTTAGTTGCACATTGTTGATGATCTGCTCCCCGGCATCTTCTGATCTCCTAGAGTAAATAAATAAAAAGAAAAAGAAAAGAAAATAAAAGGAAAGAAGAAAGAGGAAGAGAGGAGAAGAGAAGGGAGAGAGAAAGAGGTTTTGAGGAGGGCTTAGAAGGTCCTATGGGCTGCCTTGACTTTTGGGGTGAACATGGCTTAAATAGAGGAGAAAATCATGAATTTTTGGCTCTTTGTTGTAGTCTAATCCGAGTTTAGCTCGAATTGTTAAAGCCTGTTGAATTCTTGCCGTCGGATGATGATCTAGTGTCTCAAATCCCATCAAAATCCACCGTCTGGTGCCCGATCAAGCCTTGGATTGAATATAAGCCATCGGATCTCTCGATCAATTGAATTTCAGCCATTAGATGGTGCCTTTGGAGCTGAAAGAGTCCAATTTAAAATCAGAATTAATTCCCTCCGTTCGATCCTGACTGGCTGCATCAACGGCCACACGATCGCATACTGAAAGCGCTGAAGAATTTGGATCAAAGCCGACTTCTATTCTCGTCCATCCGATCATCCTTGAAAAGGGCTGCCGATCGCCAGATAGCGCATAGCGCTTGTCCGCCCTTGTAGACCACGACAAGACCCAGTCTACTGCTACAGTAACCGAATCTTATAAATCACGTGATTTTCTTACACGGGCCTGATGTCATGTTGAGGGTGGCTGGGTCTAGTTCGTTGAGGGCGCATGCATGGGCCGGGTTTTCTTCTGAGTTGGCCAGTTCAGCTGGCCAATTTTTAATTTAATTTAATTTTTTTCTTTTTCCTTCATTTAAACTTTCGGCTTCAC
Source organism: Cocos nucifera (assembly GCA_006176705.1). Taxonomy (NCBI): domain Eukaryota; kingdom Viridiplantae; phylum Streptophyta; class Magnoliopsida; order Arecales; family Arecaceae; genus Cocos; species Cocos nucifera. The sequence goes on from QRFJ01000325.1 coordinate 495,411, forward strand.
AATAGTTCCAATTTAACTTCGATTTGCATGAAATTTATTGTGTTAGAATTCATAAATCAAGCTTTTCGCATTGGTGGATGCAAACATTAATAAAAATAATAATTTTTTAAAATAAATATTAATTATTATATATTTTAATATTTTTATTTAATATTTTATGATGATTATCAGATAAACTAAGTAACATCTTATTTCTATCACGGTGGATTTCTATACCAAGAATATAAGAAGCATCTTTTATATCTTTCATATCAAAATATTCAGAAAAAATTTTTTTAGTTTCATGCAAGAGACTCAAATCATTGCTGGCTAGTAAAATATCATCTACATATAGTATCAAAAATATAAACTTACTTCCATTCACATTTAGATATATATATTGATCAGCAATATTTTCTTTAAATCCGAAGAAAATAATGATATGGTTAAACTTTAAGTACCATTACCTAGAAGCTTGTTTAAGACCATATATAGATTTCTTTAATTTACATACCGGTCTTTTATTTTTTTATATTAAAAATTCTTCAAGTTGTTCCATATACATCTCTTCTTTTAAATCTCCATTCAAGAATGCGGTCTTAACATTCATTTGATGTAGCTCTAAATCAAAGTAAGCTACTAATGTCATAATGATTCTTAATGAATCTTTCCCAGAAACAGGAGAAAATATTTCATGATAATCAATGCCTTCCTTTTGAGTGAATTCTTTTGCTATAAGTCTAGTTTTATATCTCTCGATATTATCTTTGGAATCCCGTTTGGTTTTAAAAATTCATTTACAACTTATAGGATTAAATCCTTCAGGTAATTCGACAAGTTTTTAGACTTGATTCTTATTCATGATTCCATCTCATCTTTCATGGCATCTAACCAAAGTTCAGAATCATCACTTTTCATGGCATCTTTAAATGAAATTGGATCATTCTTTATTCCAATATCATAATTACATTCTTGTAAGTATATAATATAATCATCTAAAATAGCTGATCTTCTAATTTTAGTAGATCTTCATAATATTTCAGGTTCAGTATATTATGATTATTTTCAATTGGATCAAGTTCATTAACAGTCTGTTCAGAAAATGGTGTATCAATCACCTGTTGATGTTCCATAATTTTAAGTTGAGCAGGCTCAAGTGGAATATCTCTAGGTGTTACTGTAATAGAAAGATATTCTCTTATTTTCTATAACACCATATTATACGGTGTACCACTCTCACTATTTTCACCATCTTCAATGAACTTAGTAGTTCCAATTTCAATAATTCTAATGGTGTATGATGGACAATAAAATCTAAAACCTTTTGATCTTTTTGGATATCCTATAAAATAACAACTAACAGTTCTGAGATCCAATTTCTTTTCTTGTGGGTTATATAATCGAGCCTCTGCTGGACAATTCCAAACATGTAAATATCCTAAACTTGATTTTCTATCCGTCCATAACTCAAAAGAGATTTTAGGAACGATCTTATTAGATACCCGATTTAGGATATACATAATGATTTTTAAGGCTTCTCCTCATAAATTCAAGAATAATGAGGATTTACTAACCATACTCCTTACCATGTCCATCAATGTGCGATTACCCCTTTCTGCCACACCATTTTGTTGGAGATTTTTTGGTATAGTATACTATGCTACAATACCATACTGTTCAAAAAATTTGGCAAAAGATTTAGGATTATGGCCAGATTTATCATATCTGCCATAGTATTCACCACCCCTATTAGATCTCATAACCTTTATTTTTTTGTCCAACTAATTTTCTACTTCAGCTTTGTATACCTTAAAGGCTTCCAAAGCTTTAGATTTTTCATGCAACAGAAAAACATAATCATAACATGAGAAATCATCAATAAAGATAATAAAATACTTTTGCTCTCCAAATCAAGATATAAAATAGCCATAAATATTGGTATGTATCAATTCTAAGAGTCCTTGATTTCTAGTGGCATGCTTTTTATGATTTTTAATTTATTTTTCTTTAATGCAATTGATGCACATACTAAAATTTAGATTTGGTAAAATACATTTCTTAACTAATCTAGTTATCCTTTTTTTTGATATATGATCTAATCATCTATACCACAGCATTAAAGAACTCTCATTTATAATATCATATTTTATTTCGATATTAACATTTAAAATAAACAAAGATTGTTCAAAAGAAGAATCCAAATTTAATTTATATAATCCATTATACAATATTCCAATACCAACAAAAATAAATTTTTTTATTAATTTAAAACTTGAATTTATAAAAGTGAATGAAAAATCTTCTAAATCAAGTTTTGATAAAGATATTAAATTCCTAGATATTGAAGGAATATAAAAAACATCATGTAGATCTAATTAAAATTTGATATCTATAATAAGTCCATAGGTCTCGACTGTAATGATCTTGGATTTCATTCGATTTTTCATAAAGATCCACCGCTCTCTATTATTTGATTTTTGGCTTGAAAGAAATTTCTGCATTGAATTGAAAACATGAATTGAAGTATCCGAATCAATCAACCAAGTATTAGAAGGAACATCAATGAAATTGGTTTCGAAATAAATAAGTGATAAGAAAATATCCTTCTTTTCGAACCATTTTCTTCTTTTCTCATAATTTTTTTTGATATGTCCCTCCTTCTTGCAGAAAAATTATTTTAATTTATGAGAAACTTTTGTTGGTGAATTACTGGATCCTTTATTTCCTTTCTTCACCTTCTTTTTCTTAGGATGCTCCTATAAAACTACATAAACAGCTGGAACCCCTTTTTATTTCAATCTCTCTTCCTGTTGCACACACTGAGCGATGAGTTCATTTATTATCCATGATTCCTTATGTATGTTGTAGTAAATTTTAAATTGGATAAACTAGGATGGAAGAGAATTGAGAATAAACTAGATAAGAAAATTTTCAGATACTGTCATACCCAAATCATTTAATTTTTTAGGTATATCACTCATTTCAATGATATGCTTTCGCACTCCAGAAAATTCATCATATTTCATAGAGGTTAATTTGTTCATTAAGGTATCAGCTAATGCTTTACTTGATTTGGTAAACTATTATTCTATAGAGGAAAGATACTCAGAGACCAATTCATTATCTGAAATAAATCTCCTAATATCTCTTGCTATGAAACTTTTAATGATCATGAGAGATGGTCTATTAGAACACTCACTTTTCGCATGATTTCTTATGTTCAAAAGAACTAGTGGCAGTAAGTGAATCTGGCTGAGGCTTATGAAGGGCCAAGTCTAAATCTAGGCATCCTAAGATAATGAGGAGCTGCTCGTGCCAATCAGAGTAATTTGATCCATTTAGTGTGGGAATGTTAGATAGATGCGACGAGAGTGAAGCAGAGGTCATGGCTGTAAATAACAAAACATGCTTATAATTCCATCATGATGCAAATTTCATAATATAATTATGCTAATAATACTTATTATATAACTATAAAATACCTTTGAGCAAGAATCATAACATTTGATAAGTGTCACAACTAATTTAATCATCAATTTAAACATAATAAATAATGCCAAAACATGCATCACATAAATCATAATCAACTATAGTATGAAATATGTAAGCAAGAACAATAATTATGGCATGCACACATAATTTATGTTTAAACTATGACCCATCATATTAGTTGCACTTTCAGTGGTTTAACTAATTATGATTACAAAAATCTAAGGTTATTCCCATCTTTAGGTGTAAAACTTTTTATTTTTATGCAATTCAAGTTAGTCAATCTTTTACTATTAATTTTATATCAAATTACAGTCATCTTTGGATTTTGCTATAATAGATATATTTTTATATAATTTTAGAACTGTAATGAGAGAAAACCATTAGCCCTTAGTGACTCGGTTATCCAAGATCCATAGAGTGCTCTAGATCCTTTGGAACTACGTAAAAACACACTTAACTAGTATAATAGAAAAAAATTATTAATTAAATAATTTAATTATTTAAATATTTTATTTTATATAAAAAATTTAATTATAATATTTTTTAAATCATCATAAGTCTAATGGTTCAAAAATTGCTCAAATTAGATAAGAAATAATCAAGTTATAGTGATTTTATCAAAACTTTAAAATTAAAGGACTTAATCATAAATATCAAAAATATAGAGCCTTTTCTTTAAAATAGCAGCTTTAAAAATTGATCAAAAAACTGGCAAGGACTTTAATATAATTTATTACTTATTAGGGACTTAAATATAAAATTGCCTTGAAGGACTAAATTGCAAAACTACCTTATAGGTCCTTTTTAGTATTTAAACTTTTCAGGGGCTTATCTAAAAAGTTCCTTTTTTATTAAATGGGTTGGGTTCTAGGCGGATTTCGGGTTTTTTGGTTTGGACCCAAAACCCGGATTCGATTAGCCTTTTTTCTTTCCTGATTTTTTTTATCAAATTAAAAAAATTTTAATGGCCTCATGGCCGCCGCACGGGCGGTCGATCGGCAGCACCAAGTCTACCCCGACCATCGCCCATTGCTGCCGCTGGATTTGGGGCCATCACCAGCTCCCGTTGGCCCCCACCAATCTTTTTCCATTGCCACCCTCGTGGTAGCACCGAACAGACGGTCGAATAGGTGCCCTTTGCTTCCTCGATCGTACGAGGGAGGGTGGCAAACCAAGCACCGCCCCCATCGCCCCTGTTATGCTGCATCCATCCCACCGCCATCCTACACCGTGGCTCTTATGGTCGCACAAGTGGTGGGTAGCGCCACCGTCGCAAGCAACGACGGTCGCAACTCCGACTGTTGCCCTATTCGTCGGATGGTGCAGATCTGCAGGCACGGCCGACCCAAATTTTTTAAAATTTTTTGGAAATTAATATACCTTAATTTAATTTCTAAAACTTTAATTAATTTTGAAAATTAATAAACCATGATTTTAATTTTTTTAAAGATAAATAAAAATTATCAAAAAAATTTTTATATGAATACGAAGCATGAATCCTTGGCTCTGATACCATATGTTAGATAATTTAAACTTTTATGCCTGAATCATGCTCTAATATTTATACAAAATCAAAATAAAATATATCTTGCACCATCGTCTCACCAACGCGATGATCACGTAGTCCGCAGAGCGTTAGATCCATCTTTCATAGGCAATTGGTCTTCTCTCTCCTTACCCTCCATCTTTATGCGGACGATTGATAGGAATCGTCATGTCCTCCTAAGAGTTAGAGAAAAAAAATTATATCATCTCTATTTATATCTGCACTTGTCTTATCCCATCAGAAGACTTAATCTTGATTAGAGTAGGAATTCCAGTCTAAGTCTTATCAGGAATAGAACTCTTTAATTGATTAATTAATTAGGCTCACCATAATTGATTCAGGACTTGACCTAATAAGTTAAATCTGACTAAGTGACAATTAGGCTATATTAAGAAGTTAAATCCAATAATAGAAAGCCTTCAACTTTGTCCCAAGAGGAGTGCGCACGCCTTGATCGTGGAAATTATTGTTTGAGATGCACTAGAATAACCATATATACATATACACATGTGCACGCGCATATATACACACACACACACAATTCCTTTCACCTTCCTCTCTTTTTTATTTTCTCTCTCTAACTTCTCTTTCTATAAACTTCTCTCTCTAAAATTATTCTATCTCTACATGAATTCTCTATCTAGATTCTCTCTCTACATATAATTTCTCTCTCTTAAGATTTTCTATATCTTCGAAAATACTCTCTTATTGAATTTGATGGAGTTAGTGAAGAGTCATGATCCATGGTCGCCAGATGGTATATCAACACCTATCTTAATCAAGATTGGGTCTACTAGATTTGATCATCCATGATTTATATTAAATCATCTGTATAGTAGTTCAATCATGATTTGATTAAATCACTTTTATCATACTGATCGGATTTTGGGCATTCGATCAGCCATATTCTATCTTATTAATTTCTCTCCATTCTCCTCTAATACTCTTTCTACTTGATTTATGAACCCAACGAAGGATCCCTAGCCCTATCACTTTGAATCCGAATTGATCTGATGGATAGACTTTGAATCATTCAATTAGTCGAACAGCATATCCGCACCATTTGAGTCTTTATCGAGCATTGCAAAATCTAATTTTTATTGATCTCTATTGAGTTCTTGTATTTTAGCCGACTTTAATTAGATGAAGTTACTTGATCGAATTGATCCCTGATCATTGATCGACATGCTGACTTCTATTTTGGTTCTTATTAGACATTACTGATTTGATCATCTTTAATCTTTATTGAATCACATGTATTTTAGTTTACTGTTGATCAATAAAGTTATCATGACCAACTGATCTGGACTATTAGATCCAACTATCCATCAATCCTATCTTTTTAAATCATCCATATAATTTTTAATTATTGAATTCAACTATGTATAGATGTGTAGTTGTCTCTATAAAAAGATGTCCAACAATGAGATATTGCGATGTAATCTATGAATTGAAGATTTTCAAAAAAAAATTCTAGAATTATGTAGATTCCTTGGAGTGCATGTGAGATAAGAAATGCCGCACTTTTTTAGATTTATCAATAAATTATTAATTTTTTTCTATATTGAAGTATTCGTGATTTATAAATTTAATGCATGATATTTTAAATTATCGAATATATCCTTTTTTGATATGATCTATTGAATTTGATATGGATTATATTGATTTATTTTGATATTTCATGGTGTATGAACTTTTCTAATTGGAATGTAAAAAAAATATTTTTGATTTGAGATGGATTTTGACTCGCAGCCTGACTATATATCAAACCTTGCCGGTGAGAGTTAAATACCGGTACTTCAATATCTTACCAGTAAGGATTATGTCTGGTATTTTGATATTCTATCGATGGGGATTGTGCACTGGTACTTCAATATCCTGCCAATAGGGATTATGCATTGATATTTTGATATCCTATTAGTGGAGATTGAATGCTGGTATTTTGATATCCTGCTATTGGGGGTTATGTAGTGGCGCTATGATTGAGTTCATGGTTATCGAGATGAATATAATATTTTGAAAGAAATCGATTTATGAACAAAAATAAATCCATATGGATCTTATTTTGATTAGTATTGTATATGTTAAATTAATGCGTAAAATATTATTATTGTCTGATTTATTTAGTTAAAGTGTAAATTATTTACTGAGCCATCTTGCTTATTACTCTATATTTTACTATTTTTATAGATTCAGAGGACTAACTTAACTTAGAAATTTAATATGGGATAGTAAATTAGAAGCAGAATTTGATATTTTTATTTTAGATTAGAATTTATTGAAGTTAATGTAAAGTTGTGAAATATTATTTTGCAAGATATTTGATTTAATTATTTAAATTAACTTTGAATGCTAATTTATTAATTATTTATTTTGTTGTTTTATGGAGCTAGTTTTTTATAAGGGTTTTGCTAACAAGCGCGCTAAGGGCACTCATTAAGGAGCATTTAATGCTCCTTAAAAACAGATAAACACATGAATCAAGATGATATTAAAGGCAAAAATTATTATTAAAAGATATAATATATATAATTATTTTTATAAAAAATAAATTTTATTTTTAATATTATTTTGATCCATGTATTTTATTATTTTCAAAGAATATTAATCGGTATTCTTAGAGCACTCGTTAGCAAAATATTTTTTATAAATATATGGCGATTGCAGTGATTCCTGACTGACATCTGGTACAAAGTTTCCGGTTTCACCTATTGAATGCAGGAATCATGACAGAACATTGTCTAATCACCCATGGTGGATTTTTTTTGTTCTAATGAAATCATCACATAGTGACTGTTGGAGCTGATATACGTAAGTTGCATGCTGGGGTTTTTCATTGCATTCATATGTTTTACAATTCAGAGGAAAACTATTTCCAATCAAACCGTTTTTGATTGCCCGAATACTTTCTGTTTTGCTTCAGACATTTTCCCAATCCGAGGGTTGCCAGATGCTAGACCCCCTTGGATGATGGAAACTATGGAATTAACAAACTAGCATCAGAGTCAATCCTGCTCGGATTGGTTGGATTCGCCTGTTACCAAGGACAGTCGATTCCTAAGTTGCCTTGCATCAACCAAAGCTGGCCTAAACCAGCCAGTGGGTTTGTTAGGCTCATAGGAATCTTGTCTGTTTAAAATGAAAGGATGGATGTTCCTTTTGATTTTTTTCCCCCCCTAAGATCACATACTTTCATTCAATCACAGGCCTTCTTTACTTTCTTTCGCTCAATCAATGGTCCACAGACATTAATGGGGCATGCACAATCACCTGGCAGATCAAAGGTTATTGATGAAAACTCAAGTCAATCACTCCCAATCAGCACCTCACCGATGGATGCAGCAGATTGTTGGATAAATGAGTTTGGGTTCCAATTGTTATCCCCGTGTATGTTTTACTTCATATACATGCTTCTTAAAAGACGGGATTCTGAACATCTTTTTCTAGGTTTTTTTTCTTGAGGACGTGGGTGACCAGGAGCATAGAGGAACGTAACATGAGATAACAAGTAGCAGATGCATTTCTTTGGGGAAAAAAAAAAAAAAGCATGCTAGCTGGAGGAGTTTCATTGAGCCAGGAAATGACTCTGGACCAGTCCCTTTTAACCACCAATTGGTATTGGTCGCCTCGGTGTTGTAAAATCCTTTTTTAAATTTTGAATTTCCCCTATCCATTACCTTCCATCTATCCATGGAAAGAAGGCTTAGCATAATCAGGGTGTTGAATTTTGGTGGAAAGCCAATGTTTGGTAGGGAAAACTCTTTATTGCATGATGGAGTTTTGTTGTGATGGATTGATGGAAGGACATTGGCAAAGATAAGGTGGACTTTTGGCCCATTACTCTAAGAGCATGTTTGGTTGGAAGAGTGCAGCTTTAGAATGCGAATGAAAATGAGGAACTCTTAGTCCAACTATTTGGTTGGAAGGAGTTTCCATTGGATTCACTAATTTGGCCATTCTGATTTGACATCCAATCGACGAAAGATAATTAGATTTATCGATCAAGGAATGGATTATGGACTAAATGACGGCCACGATAAATTCTCGATTGACGATAGACGATTATAAGTTGGCCAAATCCTATGAATGACTGGCTATTGATTGTCCAGCTGACTAATAGTCGGCTTCCTTCAATCGATCATCCATCGACTTGCCGACTTTCGACTATTAACTCTTCAATTGACTATTGATCGATAGCTTCCGACCAACTTTTCAAACCGAACAGCTCCACCAACGGACAATGATTGAGTAAATGGAATATCAGTCGGATGTCGATATATGATCCATATGGCCGATATATAGTCGATATGACCTATTTTTTCGGCATGAAATGTGCGTAATGCCTCTCCACGATTATATAATGAGCATTAACTGCTCACTTAATGCCGAAATAAGTGGGATCCCATGATAGCTAACCGTTACAGATGGTTACTAATCCATTTGTTTATAAAAAGGAGGTAAACCGGATGCTTTGATAAGAAAAAATCCTAGGCGGAAACTCTATCAATATTCATTCTCATTATCTGTTCATCAATCATCCACTGACTTAAGCATCAGAAAGTCCCCACTGAAAAATCTTTCGATCAGTATGGACTTCTTATGCAGGTAATTTTCTTCGGCAACAAATGCATCAGAGGATTTGTCGCAAAAGTTTCATTCCGCCATTTTGATTTCAAGGGAAATAAGAATATCTCAATTCTCAAAAACCCAACCTCTATTTTCTCTTAGTATTCAAAGCCTATTTCAATTTTATTTTCGATTCTGGTCATGAATCAAATGCGTTGTGGATATGGCCATTCCGATTCTCATTTCAATCTACTATGATTCCAATTCTAACTCTAATTATGAACCAAACACAACCAAAATATATGGTGAGATTCCATCTAGATCACATTGTGCTACTACCAGGAGTATTACCAGAAAATCCATTCTACAACAAGTTTCTCTGAGAGAATAGCAAGGCATCGAAGACATTCTTTTTCTTTATCTAATTGGTCTTCTTGACAATAAGTTCCATAAAATTAGAAAATCAAATTTATATGACTGGAATGGATAGCGGATTACATAGTCCACCCCATGATTTTAAACATAATCTACCAATTTTACCAAAAAAAATATAACCTACCAAGAGTGGTTTCAATGATCGTAACTGTCTTTGCATGGGGTTCTCCAATCTCCACCTACTTATGGGTAATTCTTTCTACACCACTTGCAGTGTAAAAAATTAGATGTGGAGCGCACCATCTCATTTGATTAGTCCACCTGAAGCCCTCGTGGTGCGACGTGACGGAAGTCGCTTTCTCATAGACGGTGCCATCATTCTTTATAGCATAATTAATCCCGGTCTTTTCAAATATATGAAAAGATCCTTTTACCCCCATTGCAAAATAAAGAAAAGAAACCAAAATTTGGATGGATTTTCGTCGTTCTCCTAGAAAGCCTTTTTGTTTTCCCTCCACTCCGATGATCAATGATTTTTAAGGTTTAGGTTTTTGGACAAGCAAAGCATCTCGACCTACTAAATCTTTGGTGAGCCTTTTGATATACTACAAGAGGTGTTCTATTAAAGTCAGGGAAGACTTTCAAATTTCCACCACGATGAGTATTTTACTCATAAATGGCCCCTAAAAAGTTCGAGTTTAAAAGCCGTCGAGGAGAAGGCAACGAAGAAGAGGACATGATCTCAGGGAGTATAACAATGATTGTTTACAAAAAAGAGGATGCCCTTATAACCTCCGAAAGACATAAAATGGAGGAAAGAGAAGAAGGTAAACTCCTTTTAAGTGCACTCCTTTCAAGGTTTAGGGCATCCATTAAATCTGACTCATATGCTAAAAAAAAGGATAAAAATTTTACTCAGAATGTATTTTACCTACAGGATGTTAGGATACTAACCCTTAATGTTATAATATTGATCTAGGATGTCATAATATCGGCAAAACTATCTTTGGATTGTGTTTTACTAATGAGATGGCATAATATTAACATAGAATATCATAAATTTGAACTAGGATGTCATCAAAAATTCAAAAATTATACTTGAAAGATATTTTATCCATAATATAATAATTTTTACCTACGATATCATAATATTATTAAAAGTACTTTCGAAGATATTTTATCAATAGGATGTCATCATTTTAATCTACAATATTATAATTTTGATAAAGGATATCACAATTCTATATTCGAAGATATTTCAATATCAGGATGTTATAATTTTGATCTTTAATATTATAATTTTGATTTTTAATATCATAATTTTAACATCGGATGTCAGAATTCTGCATTCGAAGAAGTTTTCATTTCGAGATGTCATAATTTTGATCGTTAGTATCATAATTTTAACACAGGATATCATAATTCTATGTTCTGAGATGTTTCAATACTAGGATATTATAATTTCGATTCTTAATATCATAATTTTGATATTTAATATCATAAATTTAACACAGATTATCATAATTTTGTGTTTGGAGATCGTTCTATTTCGAGATATCATAATTTTAATTTTTAATATCATAATTTTGATATAGAATATCATAATTCTATTTTTTATATTATTTTTAGTTTAGAATATTATAATTTTGATCATTAATATCATAATTTTGATAAAGGATATCATAATTCTATATTTTATGATATTTCTATTTTAGGATGTCATAATTTTGATCTTTAATGCCATAATTTTGACATAGGATGTTATATTTCTGCTTTTCATATTATTTCTATTCTATAATGTTATAATTTTGATACTTAATATCATAATTTTGATAAAAATATCATAATTCTGTATTCTATGATGTTTCTATTTCAGGATGTCATAATTTTGATCGTTAATATAATAATAATATCAAAATTATGACATCCTATAATAAAAATATCATGAAACATAAAATTATGATATTTATTTTTAAAATTATGATATTAAAAATTAAAATTATGATATCTTTGAATAAAAATAATATGAAATAGAATTATGATATTAAGAATCAAAATTATGATATTAAAGATAAAAATTAAGACATTCTATAACACAAACATCATAGAACGTAGAATTATGACATCTTTTATCAAAATTATGATATTAACAATCAAAATTATGATATATTAAAATAAAAATAATATAAAAAGTAGAATTATAATATTTTGTATCAAAATTATGATCTTAAGGATCAAAATTATGACATTCTAGAATAGAATAATTTTTGAATGCAGAATTATGATAATCTGTATCAAATTTATAATATTAAAAATTAAAATTATAATATTAAGAATCAAAATTATGATATTCTGATGCTGAAATATCTTCAAATATAGAATTATGATATTCTGTATCAAAATTATGATCTTAATGGCTAAAATTATGATATCTCGAAATAAAAACTTCTCCGAATGTAGAATTATGATATCCTAGTCAAAATTATGATATAAAAAATTAAAATTATGACATCTTGATACTAAAATATTTTTGAACATAGAATTATAATATTTTTTATTAAAATTATGATATTAATGATCAAAATTATGATTTTTTATATGTAATATTTTTTGGGATTAAAGTTTTTGATATTATTATGACAGCGTGTTCAAAATTATGATATTTAAGTTAAAAATTATGATATAATATAGTCAAAATACTTTTTGAATATAGTTTTTGATATTATTATGACATTCTATGTCAAAGTTATGACATCCAGTAGTTAAATTACCTTCTAAATATATTTTTTGATATTGTTATGATATTTTATGACTTAAATTATGTCATCGTGTTGATCAAAATAATTTCGTAAGACATTCTTTAGAAAAGATTATGACATCCTATTTCATGATTATGACCTGCTGTTTATTACTTTGAGATCCTATTGTTGATAATCCGATTCTTTCTTGCAATGTCAAGTCAACTTTCCTCGGATATTTCAATGAAAGAATTCAATTTTCAAAAACTCATGTAAACATGGAGTTTATGTTCAAAATATCTTTAATATCAACTTTTCTCTTGCACATGTAGAGCTCATCAAGAAGACTCCATTCAGCATCTTTGTTGACATGGAGCCCTTTGTGGTAGATGGGGCACTCCTCTCAAACATCATAAAATGTCACATTAGAGGAGATCAATTTTTTATTATAGAAAAGATAATAATATTCAGTGCGGAGGAAGTGGTACTAATTGTCGGTCTTCCATGTCACGGGATGAAAGTCTTAGTCGCTGGAAAATGTCGAAAGAAGAATGGAAGACTGTTCGACAAATTTGGAAAAAGTTTAAAGCTCCAATATAAAGGGTTGGAGTCTTTAATTGATTAGCTAAAATCATCGAATAGAAAGAAAGATATTAAGGCGTCAGACTTTGGATAGCATACATGTTTGCACTTTTCTTGGCTCCAAAGTCAAAACAGACTTATCCAAGAGATGTGATCCCATTTTTAGATCACTTGTCTCAATTGGGATCTTGTGCATTAGCCATTTTCATCAAAAACTTGATAGTTGAGGTCTTCCTAGAAATTGCTAACTACCTAAGATCAGGAGAGCCACGTAAAGTAAAGAGGGTTAATAAGAAAAGAAGGCAGCCCACTCTCTTTGGCTGTTCGGCAGCCCTCATGGTAAAGTTAAATCATATTATTTTTAGAGTCTAGTATTTTTTTTTAAATTCTTCTATAGTCTGATTTGACAAAATGCTCATGTGCAGGTGTGGTTCTTGGAGCACACAAATATCAGAGCCCCATCTGATCCTTCCATATTCCCAAGGTTGTTGAGGTAGCGTGACATCAAAAAAAGAAGCCACAATAAGAAATTTGATAATATCCATCCCCACGAGGTAAACTCACAATAATAACCTATCATAGAATGTCATATGCTATATATTTTTTAGGCTGTCATATGATATCTCTCGAATATAATTTTTGATATTATTATGATATTTTATTTTAAAATAATATCATTTTTAGTAAAATTATGATATTGTATTGATAAAATATCTTTGAAAGTTATTCATAATAAAAATTGTAACATCCTATGTCAAAATTATGATACTTAAGGTTAAAACTAGAAATTTTTTTATACAAAATTCTTTTGAAAGAAAGTTTTAGACATTATTATGATATCCTATGTCAGAATTATGATATTAAAAATTAAAATTATGACATCCCAGAATAAAAATATTATCGAATGCAGAATTATAATATCATGTGTCAAAATTATGATATTAAAAATCAAAATTATGGCATATCGAAATAGAAACATCTTCAAACGCAGGATTATGATAATCTATATCAAAATTATGATATTAAGAATCAAAATTATGACATCCAGTAGTGAAATCACCTCCAGAATATATTTTTTGATATTAGTATGATATTCTATATTATGACATTCTTTAAAATTATGACATCTACTGATTTTCATTTCTTTTTTTATATTATCAGGTCGAAGATATTATTTGACCTATTCCGTGGAGCACTGACTTCTCAATTCTGTTGAAGAAAAGAAAAAGAGCACTCATAGTACTAATGAAGCAAAATTAGAGGAGCCTATTCCAGTTGGCTGTGCTATGTGTGCATGGCTAAGAATTGAAATTAAGAAGCTTAGGAAAAAGATCCTCAATCATGAAAAGCTACTAAATTTCTTGATCAAAAAGAAGATCAATAATAAAAAATGAGAGGAGGAAGAAAAAATCAGGGTTGAAGAGGAGGAAGATGATGAAGAATATGACGATGAAGATGAACAAAATAAGGAGGAAAGAAAAAGTTTCAAGAAGAGAAAGGAGAAAGAAGAAGAGGAGAAGAAGAGGAAGAAAGAGGATGAACAAAGGAGAAAAATGGAGGAGGATAAGAAGAAGAATGAAGAGGAACAAAGAAAAAGGAAGGAGGAGGCGAAGAAGAAGGATGAGGAGGAAAAAAAGAAAAAAGAGGAGGAAAAGAAGAAGAAGATGAAGAAGCGAGAGGAAGGAAGAAAGAAAAAGGAAGGAGGAAGAGGAGAAGAAGAAGGAGATGGAGGAAAAGAAGAAGAAGATGAAGAAGAGGGATGAGAAAGAAAGAAAAAGGAAGGAGGAGGAGGAGGAGGAGGAAAAGAAGAAAAAAGAAGAGAAGAAGAAGAAGAAGAAAAGGGAGGAGGAAGAAAGAAGAAGAAAGGAGGAGGAGAAGGATAACAGGAAGGAGGATAAAAAGAAGAAGAATGAATATGAAAGAAAGAAGAAGAATGAATATGAAAGGAAGAGGAAGCAAGAAGAAAGAAAAAAGGAGGAGAAGAAGGTGCAAGAGAAGAAGAAGGAGGAGGAGGAGAAAGATGGAGGAGGAAGAGAAAAAGAAAGAAGGAGAGGAGAAGAAGGTGGAAGAGAAGAAGAAGAAAAAGGAGGAGGAGAAGAAGGTGATGAAGAAGCAGAAGAGGGAGGAGGAAAAAAGAAAAAGAAAGGAGGAGAAGAAGGTGGAGGCGGAGAAGGAGGAGGAGAAAAAGAAGATGGAGTATGATAAAAAGGAGGGGGAAGAGAAAAAGATGAAGCACGAGGATGAGAGGAAGAGAAGGGAGCAGGATAAGAAGATTGATTTGGGGATAAGCCAAAAATACTGACATATTCACTCGAGAGGAGGGAGAAAAAAATACCAGGTGTGCAAAGCCTCTCATTTGATAGAAGATTCAAATTATGAGACCTGCCTACTAAGAAAAAAGTCTAAGATAGTCCCTAAATCTAAAGAAGTACTACTTCTGGACCTCTCAAATATATCAAGCGAACAACGAAATGAAGAACATGTAGACATACATTCCATTTTCATCAATATTATGAGATCTTCATATAGTGTTAAATTTTTTAACCTGATCTTTTAATATAGGGATTCATTGAGCATTCACGAGAATATCAAGATAAAGGCCTATTGTCTGAGGAGGAGGATACCAGCATCGAAATATTCTTAATTGAAAGAATTATCTCGTAAGTGATTTATGATATCTGTAACATCCTGTATATGGTAGTATCCATTGTTGATTTATGATATCCTTGTATTTTTCATTACAGTAAGGTTATTTTCAACAATACCGAAGGAGGCAGCATCATGAGATCCAATATTCATGACCTCCTATTTACGAGGATGAAAATTGATGATGTAAGGATTCAACTCTTTTTAGATCTCAATTCTCATTCTTTATTTTAGACATCATGTGTATTAATATGACTATTATTTTTTTCGTATCATAACATAATATTTTGCATGAATAGATAATTGATGCTGGGCATGACTTTCTTTGCAAAAAGTGAAGTAAACAATTGATCTGTACCATAAGTACATCGTTGCCTCCGTAATAACAACCGGGATGTGCATTCAATCGATATCACCACATCATGAGCTAGCTAGGACGACAGGAGAATTCATTTTTAATGGAGTTAGTGATGAAGAGAAGAATAAATTTAGACTCCTATTCAGCATCATCAACATAGAAAATGTCCACTGGCACTTGCTGGTTATGGATATGGTTCAGAAAAAATTTATTCATTTAAACTCTATCAAGCATAGTGCCAAATATAAGGCTAATGCTAGGAAGTGGCATAAGATTCTAGGCGCCATATTCCACATATATTGTGATAATGTAGAAGTGAGTGAATGGAATATGAAAAAAGATGAAGACTACCCTTCCCAACCTCTGGGATTTCTAGATTATGGTCTATATTGCTTGAAGTATATGGACTTTCTTACTCGCAAGAATAGATCAGATAAATGGGACTTCACACAAGTTGACATCCTTAAATACTGGGGAGAACTTGCTATGAAAATAATAAAGGAAGGGCTCGAACAGAGAGTGACGCTGATGAAGTTGGAGCCCTCTGATAGAAAATTTTCTTTATATGATATTGAATTTATCACTTTACGAGAGTCAATTCTTTGTAAGAGAGTCAATTCTTTGTATGACACTAAATACAAGATGTCAAACTATATAGTTATGATAAGAGCAAATTCCACTTCAAAATACAATTTTTTTTAACATTTTATATTTGATCATTTTTTGTTAAAACTGAATATAGGTAATCAGAGTGTTATTTATTGTCTTGACTAAAGAATGTCAATATATCAAAATAGGATGTCAAAATTATAATATTAAGGATCAAATTTATGACATTAAGAGTGTCATAATTTCAATCTTTAATGTCATAATTTTGATCCTTAATATCATAATTTTGATAAAGGATGTTATAATTTTATGTTCTGTGATGTTCTTATTCTAGAATATCATAATTTTGACTATTAATATTATAATTTTGATAAAAGATATCATAATTATGTATTTCATGATGTTTCTATTTTAGGATGCCATAATTTTGATCCTTAATATCATAATTCAGACCCTTAATATCAAAAATCTACATTCAGGGGCGTTTTCTATGTCGGATGTCATAATTTTGATCTTTAATGTCATAATTTTTGACACAGAATGTCATAATTTTGTGTTCTATGATGTTTCTATTCCATAATATTATAATTTTGATCCTTAATATCCTAATTTTAATAAAAAATATTATAATTTTGCGTTCGATATTGTTTTTATTCCAAGATATCATAATTTTGATACATGTTGTCATAATTTTGTATTTCATGATATTTCTATTTCGTGATATCATAATTTTGATTCTTAATATCATAATTTTGATAAAGAATATTAAAATTCTGCTTCATGATGTTTTTGTTCTATGATATCATAATTTTAATTTTTAATATCATAATTTTAATATAGGATATCATAATTCTACATTCTGTGATATTTCTATTTTAGAATGTCATAATTTTAATTCTTAATATCATAATTTTGATACAGAATATCATAATTATACATTCCATGATATTTTTATTCTAGGATGTCATAATTTTGATCTTTAATTATGATATTAAGATCAAAATTATGATATCTTAAAATAAAAATATTATGGAATACAGAATTATGATATCTTATATCAAAATTATAATATTTAAGATCAAAATTATAATATTCTAAAATAAAAATAATATCGAACACAGAATTATGATATTCTTTATCAAAATTATAATATTAATAATCAAAATTATGATATCATGGAACAAAAATATCATGGAACATAAAATTATGACAACCTATATCAAAATTATGACATCCAATATAAAAAACATCCTCGAATGTAGATTTATAATATTAAGGATCAGAATTATGATATTAATGATTAAAATTATGATATCCTCAAATGCAAAATTATGACATCTAGTCAAACAAATATTTTCTTATGCTGGTTTATGATATCCTGATCAAAATTATGATAATATAGGTTATAATTATGACATCCAATCATAGTTAACATCCCTGGAGAAATGAATATAAGAACTTAATTTAAAATTATAGTATTGTATGTTAAATTTATGACATTCTAGCATAGGAATATAAGATCGTGTATAAATTTTTTGAAGTAGAAATCATCACAAATTACGACATATGCAAGCAATGTCTTCCAAAAATTTAGAAGATATTTCATTATTTATAATATATTTTATAGTTTGATGAAATATAATCATCTATTTTACAAAATAGGACAAACAAAGTAAATAAGAAAATTGAGATTGATGCTTTTTTTCTAGGATCAAGGAGCTTGAAATCACTTCCATTCATGTCGACACTCTCCTTCTTTTGTTGCTCCTATGCTCCACGTATTGTCCGAGGCTATGTAGAGGCACGACGATTTTCAATACCTCCCAATCCAAGGTGAATATCGGACAAAATACCCTTCTCGAGCTCCCGATATTAATCCAGAGGATGGGGGGAGAAACCCTCCATCGAGCAACAGTACCATGGCGACGACATCTTCACCTAAAGTAAAGGCTGCTAAGATCCTCTTTTGCCCATAGCTAGTAGCCCTAATTTCTATTTATACAGGGCCTGAGGACAGTGCGGTGCACCAAAGGATCCACACAAATATTATACCACCTTAATTATTTTCTCTTTCTTGTATTATTTGGCTGCACACGTAAGCATCAAACTCATCCTGTGTTTAAATTATGACATTAAATCATAGAAAACATCCCAGAAAAAAGAATTATGATATTCTTTGTCAAAATTATGATACCATAGTGTGGAAAACATCTTTAAATGTTGTACTTGTAGAAATATGATATTCTATCATAGGTAACTTTTTTGAATGCAGAATTATGACATGGAGGATAAAACTTATAAAATTAAAGTTTAAATTATTAGTTTCTATCATAGAAAACTTTCTAGAAAGAAAAGCTATGACATTGTGTGTCAAAATTATGGCCTCATTGGACATACAATATATTTCAACTTAGATACAATATTTTATTAAAGTACATGGTTTGAAAAACCATCCATTACAATGTATATCACATAAACATAATGAACATTGACAAGATTACAATGAGCAGGCAAAGCATTCCAACCTAAACAATGACACAAATATTAGCATGTAAACCATCCATTCCGACGCATACGCTGCCAAACACGAAGCCACTGAGCGACAGTCCCATCTTCTCTGACACTTTTACCAGCAGCAGGTATTTTCTTCGATTTATAAAGAGCTTTATATGAGGGGTATCAATCTACCACCTACATTAACATGCCATTTGTTGCCACCTTATTGGCTTGGAAGATTGCACCTCCAAAGTAAATATAGGTTCTCTTGGTGACACTTCCCGCGACATCAAAATATCAAGACTGTCAAAAAAGAAAATGTCCATTGAAAAATAACATAAAAAGAGGTCAAAAATTTAGAGCACAGAATCTCATAAGGATAATTCTAGAAATAATTATCCATCTCATAAATATGTCACAAAAAATTTGAAGCACACAAAATACATCAACGAAAGTAGAATTTTGACAACCTGTATCAAAATTTGATCCTTAATATCATAATTTTAACTTTGATATCATCAATATATCAAAATTATGACATCCTGAAATAGAAACATTATAAAACATAGATTTATAATATTCTTTATCAAAATTATGACATTAACGATCAATATTATGACATCCTAAAATAAAAATATCATGAAATATAGAATTATAATATCCTATATCAAAATTATGATATTAAGGATCAAAATTATGACATCACGGAATAGAAATATCATAAAATATAAAATTATAAAAACCTATGTCAAAATTATAATATTAAGGATCAAAATTATGACATCCGGCATAAAAAACATCCTCAAATATAGATTTATGATATTTAAGGATCAGAATTATGATATTAAGGATCAAAATTATGGTATCCTGAAATAGAAATATCATGGAATGTAGAAGTATGACATTCTTTATCAAAATTATGATATTAACGATCAAAATTATGACATCCCAGAATAAAAACATCATGGAATGCAGAATTATGATATTTTATCAAAATTATAATATTAAGGATCAAAATTATGACATCATAGAATAGAAATATCATAGAATAAAAAATTATAATATTTTATATCAAAATTATGATATTTCAAAATAGAAATATCATGAAATGCAGAATTATAACATTCTTTATTAAAATTATGACATCCCATAATAGAACGATCTCCGAATATGGAATTATGACAATCCGTATCAAATTTATGACATTATCGAATCAAAATTATGATAATCTTATCACATCACATCCTCGAACACAGAGTTATGGCATTTTGTGTTAAAATTATAGCATTTAAGATCAAAATCATGACACACTTGGACAGAAAGATCCATGAATACAGAATCATGACATCCGATATCAAAATTATGATATTTAAAATTAAAATTATGACATCCTGAAATAGAAAAACTTTCTTAAATGCTTTACCTATAGAAATATGATATTCTATATCAATATTTTAAAATCAAGCATAGAAAAAACTTTACCGAAGATCGATAAAATTTAATTTTTAATGTAAAATATTATATTTTTAATCTAAAATATAATAAATTTTTCTTAGTCTCTTGTGTTAGTTGGTTGGATATATAAGCATCAAACTCTTCCAAAAATGGATAGGAGGATGGATGATTGATAGAGGTTATTTGTTGTACTACCTTCATAACTTCATGTGGAGTCGTTCTTTATTTTTTAGCAAGCTTTTTATCATTTTCTTCGGTAGATGGATATTCTGATATTTTGTTCTTAGCTTTTTTTGATGTCTTTAATTTCTTCGACTTCTTTTCAACTCTACTTTTTATTCTCCTCTCTCTTGGCCATCCCTTTGTGGCAATATTAATCAGATCCCGAATAGAAAGTTCTGAACGAGGCTGTGCTGAACAATTAGTATCTACTACTTTTTTGAATAATGAAGTCAAATTAGCCATCAGTAGGTTAAAAGCATCTTCAGATATGGAGGCAACCTCTACAAGCTTCATCATCCAATGACTCAACAAAGCATACCTATATTATAACTATAATTATTATAGGATATCCATATGCTGGAATAGATTATTGTAATTATAATTATGAAATTATA
This sequence comes from Cocos nucifera, assembly GCA_006176705.1. Classification (NCBI taxonomy): domain Eukaryota; kingdom Viridiplantae; phylum Streptophyta; class Magnoliopsida; order Arecales; family Arecaceae; genus Cocos; species Cocos nucifera. The sequence continues at coordinate 516,870 of QRFJ01000325.1, forward strand.
ATTCAATTATAGAATAAATTACCTAGATTTTTTGGTGCTTTTATCGTGGAATTGAACATCGCAATCTGAATTATCGAATCTATATTTCATATCCTTGCACCATCTATTGAGAATATACTTTCTAGGAATGTGAAATATTTCATTTTTATTTAGAACCAATAAGGCATGCCTGCACAAGTATCCTCTGAACTCAAATGATCGACACTAGCATTTCACTTTTTTCAATTAGCTAGATCATGAACAGTATAGTTTTTGATAATCTTTTTCTTAATTTTGTTAACTTCTAATCTCTCAAATGACCTCACAGAATATACAAAGAAGCTGTCAACTTCTTCAATTAATTTAGCACTTGATGCAGCCATCTCAAGCACCTCATTCTAAAATTTTTTAAATATACACCTAGTATACATGACTGCTACTTGCCTCCCAAAAGGTGAGGATGTTTTGAGGAAAGCATTTATTTGCAAGGACATATTATCTTGCTCATTTTCTACTTCATATCTTTTCTCTAATGCATCCTCATACTCCTTGATGAATTTCTTTAGTGTAGTTTTCAAATTCACAAATCCATCAAAAAAATGGTTTATACTCTCACTTCTTTCAGAGGAGAACATACCTAGAAAGAAAGTCAGAATCAAAGAAGATTAGTGATATAGTGTTAGTGTTACTGGATATCATTGAAAACTTAGCAAAAAAGATTTTTTATGATTCCAACATACCTGCAAAGAAGGTATACATAAGATAAACTGGAACCTATTTATCTCAGCATTCATATAGATTATGCAACCAATCTATAGCTTTGCATTTTTCATACTTGTCTATGAGTTGTCTTTCTTTTTTCTCAAAAGACTGTATTGTTATAGTATCATATACAGTCTCATCAAATTCAACCATAAATTTGGAATGTACTATGCATATATGGCCTATTTTTTCAAAGATCTTCTTCAAAATATGCCAAAGATAAAATCGGTGTCGTGCATTTGGAAAAATTGCCCTGATAATAGCCTCGATCATCTTATCCTGATTGGTGATTATGGCATTAGGCGCTTGGCCATCATATTCATCAAGCCATGACTGAAATATTCATATAAAAATCTTCATTATCTCATCTGACAATAATGCACAACCAAGCAAGGTGGACTGTCCATAATGGTTAACTTCAATAAATGAACAAAATGGCATTTAATATATGTTGGTGAGGTAAGTGGAGTCAAAGATCAATACATCTTCAAAGTAAGTGCATGCCATTCTTGATCTTGGATGGATCTAGAACACTGATCTTAACTACGCATTATCATTCAATTCCAATGTATAGAAGAAATTTGCATTCTTAGCTTGCATTTGTGCGAAATGGGCAACCATTGGCTATGCATCTTCTTCTTTCAGCTGACTTTAACGTTTCTGACCAATGTAATTATGAGTATCTTTTTTCATGAATTTCAATTGCCTTCTTCCTTCTTTCTTTCTTGCCATGACAGAGTATATTTGAGTTATAGGTATATTCACGGTGTGCATGTTGCTAATCTCTATTTTTTTTGGTGTACTAATCTTCCTATGGGATCGTAGAAAATGAACACTTGTGATTGACAGCTTATGGTTGTGTTCTAGAATAACGTTATCCAATCTTCACTTACCGATCTTGGAATCAATTTTGGCTTTTATTGACGCCTTACAATCAATTTTGTTGGTGTCCCTGGGATTCATGGAATTATTTGATTTCTTAGATTTTCCTACCCTCCAGCATGCTAGATGTTTGAAGCAACATACATTTTTATTATTGGATCTACTGCACATGGTTGTGATTCTAAAATTGACTCTTCTTGCATAAGCATTATAGAAATTGTACACATCTGTAACTGAATTGAATTTCATTCTAGCATCAGGATCTACATTATCCTTATCTACATGCGGTGTACTAGGAGAAGGTGGATTCTCAAGACAACATAAAGACTCATCCATCTGATCATTTGCAGGAATATCTATAGAATATATATAGAAGTTTTTTTAAAGCCAAAAAATGCATATGAAAGTCATAAATACAAAGTTCTTTGAAGATATACCGGAATAAGTCATAATATTAACATATGATATCATAATATCAACTACAGGATGTCATAATATTTAGCTATAATATTATAAGTTATAGCCTAGGATGTCCTAATATTGTTAAAACTATCTTTAGGATGTCTTTTACTAATAGGATGTCATAATTTTGACATACGATGTCATTATTTTGACATAGGATGTAATAAAAATGTCAAAATTCAAGATTGAATGGTATTTTTGTTCATGATATTAACATATCATGCTATAATTTTAAAATAGGATATCTTAATATTATCAAAACAATCTTCAGATTGCTTTTTACCAATATGATGTCATAATTTTGACCTACGATATCATAATTTTGATCTACGATATTATAATTTTGATCTAGAATGTCATAAAAATATCAAAATCGAAATCTGATAGTGTTTTTATCATAATATTAGAGTATAATGTCATAATTTTAAAACATAATGCCACAGTTTTGTCAAAACAACCTTCAAGAGGGTTTTTATCAATAGAATGTCATAATTCTAATCTACGATATCATAATTTGATCTATAATATCATAAAATATGATAAAATCTATAATTTTGATCTATAATATTATAATTTGATTTATAATGTTATAATTTTGACTAGAATATCATAATTTTGACTTAGGATATTATAAAAATATCAGAAATCAGTTCTGTGCTAAAATTATGATATCGTAGTCAAACATGATATCATAACTTTGACATAAAATATCATAATAATATTAAAAATTATATTCAAAAAAAATTTTGACCACATGATGTCATATTTTTTACCTAAAATATCATAGTTTTGAATAAGCTATCATAATAATGTCTAAAATTTTTATCCAATTGCATATAGAAAGTCATAATTTTAATCTATAATATCATAATTTTGATCATTAATATCATAATTCTATGTTTAAAAATATTTTTATTTCAAGATATCATAATTTTGATCCTTAATGTCATAATTTTGACTCTTAATATCATAATTTTGACTCTTAATTTTTTTTATTCCTCCTTCTTTAGAGATTTTTTAGAGATATCTCAAGTTTAAAATCTCTTCCCCTTTCTTCTGAAAATTGAAGAGTTCAAGATTTAAAGAAGATGGTTTCAGATCGATCATCAAAGAAGGATCAGCACAGTACTAGTATATTATGCTGATTTTCTGCATCATGACTTTTGATCGTGATCGTGAGCTCATGTGGATGACTCCTAGAGGTCGAATGTGTGTGCGGCTCATAACTTCATCCTCAATCTTGAATTAGTAAGTTAGAATGTCTAACTTGCATAGGTAATAGATCTGATTTATTATTTTCATACCTGCATTAGATGTAGTGTATATACATATTGACGTGATCAACATATTTTAATTTCTTCTTTATATTTTAATTTTTGATTTAATGACATGTCATGATCATGTAATAGATCCTAGATCTAGAATATTTTTTAATATTTAAAATTAATTTTTATTAATTTTAGTCTTTCACTGTCAGATCTTGAAAAATTTTAAGATCTAATCCTGAAATCCTAGTTCTGGTTCCAACAATTGGTATCAGAGCTCGGTTATTTATTATATGATTATGTATACATATTTAGATTATTTCTTAGATTAAATCTAATTTATAATCTTATTATTAAATCTAAAATTAAAAATTTTGATCACATAAATTGCTATAAGGTTGTCCTACTGTAAGGTTTATCCCTTATAGTGGAGAGGTTGTCCTAATTTATATTGATCTGCTTCTTATCATAAATTTATTAGATATGATCTAATTTTACTTATAATTTATTAGATTTAAAATAGTTTTAGATCAAAAAATAAAAATTTTAGATTGCACGGACTGCTATAAGGTTGTCCTGCTATAAGATTTATCCCTTACAATAGAGAGGTTATCCTAGTACATGCTGATCTAAAATATTGATCATAAAATTTTAGATTATATCTAAGAGATTTTATGATCTGATTAAAAATATTTTAATCTAATTTTAACCATCATAAATATATTAGATTTGATCTAGAAAAATTTATGGTTGATTAAAATTAAAATTATTTCAATTACATGAACTTATTTAGATTAGATTTAAAGTAGATTTATGTTTATGTTACTTGCATATTGATTATAAATCAAACATGCAACTTGGTTGATAGATTTATATTATAAAAATATTTTATAAATATAAAAATTATTTTTAAAAAATCAAATTCCAACCCTCAGTCTAAAACTTAATTAAAAATTAAGAAGTTGTTTGATTAGGATATAGGATTATGAATTGAAGATCCCAAGACACAAATCATAACATATTGGATTAAATGGGTTAGTGGAGATTAGATCCATTAATTGGATTAAACCTAAGATTAGATTAAAAAATAAACTTAATTAGAGAATTGATTAAATCTAATCAATTATTATCTTAGATTAGGTCAAGAATTCTCTAGATCAATTATAATAGTTATAGTTGGTCAAGTCCATGTCTTTAACGAGATCCAAGATAGACTTGATTCTTGGCTACGTGGTCTAGCACGAACTGTTAGGTTGATCTAATTGAAATTAATTAAACTAATTGGTGTCTAAGGTAAATCAGATCGGTGATCTTTAATTGACAATCCACCTACCTGGCCATTTTTGATGGTGTCTAAGGCAAGCTTTTATAGACCCTCCTACTGATCGAACTTATCTGATCTTTTGGTGAAATTATATTTTGATCAGATTACTTGACTATTCAAGCTGACCCATGTCAGCTAGGTAAATCAGTATGACTGATTTTGGTGCTCCTAGACCAGCTTATTAATGGTCTCTCTTAAGCTGACTTGGTGAAGCCCGTGGAAAGATCATGACAAGCTGGTTCATCTAATCTTCTCTCTTTAAATTAAATCAATTAAATTTTTTAAAATTATTAGATTCTTAAAATAAAATAGTTATGGTGATAGCTAGATCATAGCCTTCCATTAAGTGGATGATAATAGATCCATTAGTTGGATAATCATTAGAGGCCCATAGGCTTGATGCTTATCTGCTAATGGAATTATCATGTATAATATGATTTCTTGGCCACCTCTCTTTAAATGATGGTTAGGTTGACTAACCATAGTTGGACTTAATCATTCATTAGTTAGATAGACCAAGTATGATCATGTTAATGGTTGGACCTAACTAGAATTTTCAGTGGAGGCTTTAGCCTACTGAAAAGATACCTCGGGCAAAATTAAATTATTAAAAATTATTTGAAAAAATAATTGATTATGAACCTACCCCTAGATGTACATGGGTTGACCAACCATAGTTGGACTTGTGTGCAGTCTAATATGGATTCTAGAATCCACTAAGAAATTAAGATAATTCCTTGAATTGGAGGTAGAGGCTATCGGTTTGAATAAAATAGTGAAAGAAATCTTTTGATTAAAATCTAAATCTTTAGATTTAATGAATCAATTACTAATTAGACTTTTGATTCTTCTTTATGCAGTTAAACCCTAATCATAGTTGCTCCATTCACTGTTAGACAGTGATAAACTTATGGGATCCAACTTCGATAATAAGTATCAAAAGTGGAATATTGTTCAGCAATACGAAGTGGTTTGTTCTGGAGCTTCTATGTCCAGTTTAAATATAAGATCTAAGAATAATCTAGATCAGGTAGAATGCTTCCACTATAAGAAGCAGAGGTATTGGAAGAGGAATTGTCCTCAGTATCTTGATTTTCATGATCCTAATAGGCTAAAAAAGAGAGATGAGCAAGTAGTTGCTGATCAAGGATATTATATGATAATATCTTATAATTTTTCTATATGTGATACTTCTACTTGGGTATTAGATACCGAAAGTCCAGCCCATATTTGCAATATATTGCAAGAACTTCAAATTAGTAGAAGATTTAAAAATAATGAGTGATTTCTGAATATTGGAGATGGAAGGTTTGTTCTAGTTCTAGCTATGAGAATAGTTCAACTTATTCTTAATACTAATATCATTTTTTTTAAATAAATATCATTATTGTCCTTCCTTTCTGATGAATATAATCTTTATTAATCTTTTGGCCAAAGATGGTTATCATTTATCTATAAAGAAAGATTATTGCGATATCATTATGAATGATATTACAATAATGCAAGAATAATAAAAAAATGATATTTATATTTTATCACAGTCTGTGAGTATAATGTACACTTCTAGAAAATATCCTAGATTAGATAATGTCTCTAATATCTATTTATTGCACTGTAGACTAGGTCACTAAACAAGAACATGATAATAGATTGACTCAAGAGAGAATCCTCGAAGTCAGTGATTATGAATTACTTCCAATCTATAAATCTTGCCTTCTTGATAAAATGACTGAGTCATCTTTTATTGAAAAAGATAAGAGAGCTATTAAGCTCTTAGGTCTAGTATATACTGATGTATGTGGACCAATGAGCATAGGTGCTAGAGGTGGATACTTCATTACTTTCATAGATGATCTATCTAGGTACGGATATGTTTATCTAATGAAACATCAGTCAAATTTATTTAAAATATTCAAAAAATTTTGAAGTGAAGTAGAAAAATAAACTGAAAAGAATATTAAAACTCTTTGATTAGATTGAAAAGGTGAATATCTATCCAGTGAGTTCTTAAAATATTTAGGAGAGAATGAGATTCTCTCATAATGGACTCCTCTAGGAATACTGCAGCTTAATCGTGTATCAAAAATAAGAAACTGAATCTTGCTAGACATGGTTTGATCCATGATGGGATTTTCTAGTCTGCCTATTTCATTTTAGAGTTATGTTCTTGAGACTACATGCTATATATTGAATAATGTATCGAGTAAATCTATCATAAAGACTCTATATGAGATATGGACTGGGTGTAGGCCTACACTCTCTCATCTATGGGTTTGGGGTTGTTTGATCTATATCAAACATTTGCATATAGATAAGCTTGGATCCTGATCTAAAAAGTGCATGTTTAAAAGATATCCCAAAGAAAGTAAGGGTTACTATTTCTACCATGCTGAAGAATAAAAGGTGTTCGTCAATCTTAAGATAATCTTTTTAAAAAAGAAGTTCCTTGGTGAAGGAACTATTGTCTTTAAGGTTGAACTTGATAAAGTTCAACACATAGAAAAATCGATATCTGTAGTTGAATCTGAGTCAAATTTGATTAGATTAAATTCGGAGCCTAGTGTACCTGCACCATTAAGACGATCCCATAGAGTACCGCATCATCTGGATGGATACTATGATTTCTTGATCTAAGATGGTCATCCCATTAAACTCGATGAGAATGATGAGGATCTGATCACTTATATGGATGCTATGCAGAGATCCGATTCTGAGAAATGGCTTGAGGCTATGAAATTCGAAATGAAGTCCATCAAAGTTAACGATGTGTGGACATTGGTTAACCCATTTGAAGGGTTAAACCCATTGGATGTATTGGATCTTCAAAAGAAAAAGGGCACAGATAGAAAGGTGGAGACCTATAAAGCTCGTCTGGTTGCCAAGATATATCGTCAACGTTATGGTATTGACTATGACTAGATGTTCTTTCTTATGGTAATTCTCAAATTCATTTGGATAATGCTTGCGATAGCTATTCATCTGAACTATGAGATCTGGCAGATGGATGTGAAGATAGCTTTCCTAAATGGAGAGTTGATCGAAGAGGTGTATATGATACAACTTGAGGGATTCATATCCATAGATGAGTTCAAGGTGTGCAAGCTTCAGAGATTCATTTATGAATTGAAGCTGGCATCTCGGAGTTGGAACATGCATTTTGATAAGGTGATCAAATCATATAGCTTCATTAAGAACGGAGAAGAGCCGTGCATTTATAAATGGATAAATGATCTAGCAGTAGTATTTCTTATCTTGTATGTGGATGATATTCTCTTAATCAAAATGATATTTCCGCACTATAGGAAATAAAAATCTGGTTGTCATCACAGTTCTCCATGAAGGACTTGGGTAAAGCATCCTACATCCTAGAGATGAAGATCTATAGGGATAGATTTAAAAACATGCTTGGGTTATCCCAGTCCACGTACATAGATACTGTGCTGAAGAGGTTTAGTATGGAGAATTTCAAAAAAGGCTATCTTCCGATAGGTCATAAAATTTTTCTTTCTAAGAAGGATTGTCTGACAACTTCTGAAGAGAGAGTGTATAAGTAGAGTCCCATATGCTTCGATAGTAGGATCTATCATATATGCCATGACATGTATGAGACTGGACGTGGCATATTTACTAGGAGTAGTGAGTAGATATCAGTCTGATCTTGGAGAAAATCATTGAAAAATTGTTAAAACCATTCTTAAGTATTTGAGAAATACTAAGAACTAATGGTTGGTTTATGGCAAGTCAAATAAGAAACTTATGGGGTTTACAGACTCTAGCTTTCAATCTGACCATGATGATAGTAGAAATGTATTGGGATATATCTTTACTCTAAATGGTGGAGCCATCTACTGGAAGAGTTTCAAGCAGCATACTGTGGCAGACTCTGTTTGCGAAGCAGAGTACATCGCAGCATCAAATGCCATGAAGGAAGCTGTGTGGTTGAGAAAGTTTATCACCGAGCTTGGAGTAGCATCCTCCTTAGATGGTTTGATTCTGCTTTACTGTGACAGCACTGATGCCATAGCTCAGACGAAGGAACCAAAGGCACACCAATCGATGAAGCACATCCTGCGCTGTTTTCACTTAGTCTAAGAGATCGTGGATCGAGGTAACGTCGATCTTCAGAAGATCCATGGAAAGAAGAACATGGCCGACCCCTTCACTAAAGCCCTGGCGATAAAGAAGTTCAATAACCATAAGTTGAAGATGGATATTATATACTGTGCCGAGTGACTTTAGGATAAATGGGAGTTGTTGAAAAATTTGTTCCAAAGCCTATCATCAGCCTGTTAAGGTAGTGCTACATTGTATTTATAATTGATTCATTAATAAATAAAATATATTTTGGTATTTTTCATCATAAATATTCATCTTCTAATAAATTTTATTATTGTGATGAAGTTTTTAGGACTATTTAGTTTTGATAATGAGAAAATTTATCGATTAGTCCTTAAATCTATTTACGATCAAATGATAGACTGTTAATTAGGATGACAGTGTCTATCAAGCATAGGTCACTATATGCCATATAGGTTGGTTGTCCTCTTAACCAAAGAGTGTGAAGATACTAGTATGGCATACAGATGAGATGTATGGATACATCATCATTAAACATGATAAATTTCAGAGCATTCTACTATCAAGAATGTCTCTGATGGGATATATGTATAAGTGTTCCTTAGATCTGAGATCGCCTTAGTGACTTGCAAGCAACTGACTATACTTTAGTACTGGACTAACTAAATTTTTAATTCAGTAATGGAAGGCTTCTGGGTATAGTCAAGTACTTACGAGATCAAAATATGATCAAGATGAATTTGACCACTCTAAGAGTTGGAGAAAAATGTATCACTGTATTTCAATATAGCAAAATCTTGGCAAGAATAATCCATTAGATGGATTTGATATTTTGAAATACAATGTGGATAACTTGATCAGAGTTGACAGTTGAACTTTGAGATATCCTACGAGTATTTTGATCAAGAAGATAAATTATATGAAAACTATATCCGCATGGGTTCTAAGGATGTTGTTCTACACATTTGATCTATCCGACCGTCGGATACCATTGCTAGATGGTTACTTTGATTGATATAAAAATTTATTTCTATGCTATCATCTTAGATTTGGACCTATGAGGTCACACACATTAGAGCTCATGATCTAATCAGATGGTTGATCAATGATTAAGAATCTTTCTAGCATTAAATGATCAATACGATTGATGTTTAACCTAGTGCAAGTATTGCAGGATGATCGATTAGCAATTTGATTGCTAATTAACTTAATTTGATTAAACCAAAGGGATTAGATTAAGTTTAATTAAATATAATTTAATTAGATTTGATTTGGACTTGATTAGATTAAGTTCAATTGATTTATTGGATAAGCCAAGAGCAAGGAAGAACTAGTCCTAGTTCAATTAGGACTTGGATCAACCTAATTTTTTAATTTGATTAAAAAATTAAATTAAAATTAAATCTAATTTAATCTAATTTAATTAAATTTTTAATTAGTTTAGGATATAATTTAATTGGATTGAATTAGTTTTGGTTTGATTTGGTTTGAGAAATCATCTTGGACCAAGTCAAAATAGAAATTCTAGTATGACTAGGATTTCCTATTCCTTGCGCCACTGACCCCTCACGCTCCCCATGCCCCTTCTCTTTGATTTTGAATGTGGAAAAACTTTTCCCAGGTCTTCACGCACGCCCATAACCTTCCCTTATACCTTAGATGGCATTTGGTTGTGGACCAAGTCAAACTAGGAGTTGGTTTTGATTTAAATTCTATAAGATAGAATTTTAAGCACCTAAAACTCCTCCTTCCTTTGTGCTATCCACATTCCTGATTTTTCTCTCATTTTTTCATGGGAAAGAGGAGGATTTTGTGCATTTATTCCTAGTGGTCCATGGTGTAAAGAAAGGAGGAGGCGCCCAAGTGTTGGGCACCCCCAACTAGTTGCCTATTTTGGACCTACTTTGTCTAGATATTTGACCTAGACAAGACTCTTCCATATCTCAATATTTAAAATGAATTTTGAGTTGATTTTTTCATGAATTCTAGACCATTAAGAGAGCTCTGGTGTGTGTAAAAATCAGGAAGAAATAATATTAGAGCATGGGGATTTCATAGACACCAATCTAGGTATCTAGATGAGAGAAAATAAGAAGAAGAAGAAGGGTTCTTCTTCTAGAATTTTTCTTTGATCTCTTCCTCCTTTAGAGATTTTTGAGAGATGTCTTAGGTTTAAAATCTCTTTCTCTTCCTTTTGAAAATTGGAGAGTTTAAGATTTAAAGAAGATGATTTTAGATCGATCATCAAAGAAGGATCAATGCATTACTAGCATACTATGCTGATTTTCTGCATCAGGACTTATGATCGTGATCGTGGGCTTGTGTGGATGACTCCTAGAGGCTGGACGTGTGTGTAGCTCACAATTTCATCCTTAAGTCTGGATCAGCAAGTTAGAATATCTAACTTGCACAGGTAATAGATCTGATCTATTATTTTTGTACCTGTATTAGATGTAGTATATATACATATTGATGTGATCAATATGTTTTAATTTTTTTTATATTTTAATTTTTGATTTAATGACATGCCATGATCATGTAATAGATTCTAGATTTAGGATATTTTTTGATATTTAAAATTAATTTTAGTCTTCTGCTGTCAGATCTTGAAAAAATTTCAAGATCTAATTCTGAAATCCTAGATCTGGTTCCTTCAATTCTTTGCTAGCCAAATTTGGTAGGCTATGTAAGCTACTCTGATGCCGACCATCAGCGATGTAGCACATCATCTCAACAATTCCAAGAAGGCCTAGGCTGGAGCTCTAGTCTGGGAAGCCAAGCTATGTATCCCTGCCTACACCTGCGATGCTCTCGAACACAAAATGAGGGCATGCTCAGAGTCTCATCGTCCATTCTGCAAGTTGGGCAAGTAGGTTGTAAATGCATACTCCTCTCTCTCAGAAGGGACCAGGTTGGAAGTCGTCTCCAAACAAAAGAGGTACAAATGTATGGGCATTATTAGTAGAAGAAACCTTAGTAGCTAATGAGGTAGAAATGAATTTATATTCAAACGTATGGGCATCATCAAGAATTCCTTTTACATATTTTGATTGTGAAAGAAAAATATGTGAAGAGTTGGTGTGGCTTCAATACCTAAAAAGAAGTTTTAAATTTTTTATCATAGATTTAGAGGCAATATTGGTATGACCATGTTTGGAGCAAATCTTTCATGTTATTGGTTTATAATTTCTAGGTTCCATGAAAGGAATTATCATCTTTCATGACATTCTCACATTGAGAAGTAGTTCTAGAATAATGTCCTTGGGTTGTTTGTGTGAATTCATGCCCTTGAGAAATGAAATTCTGAGTTTTGCCTTTGACATGACCTCCACCTCTACCCTTTGCATAGGCCAACAATGGCTTGCGATTCATTAATTATAGTATGTCTTTCAAGGCTCTGAACTTGCATTACATTCTTATAATTAACTTGAGAGATGAGACAAATTGTAACCCTATGGATAATGAAAATTTTATCATGATAGCATCATCAAGGTAGCTCTTGAACTTAGATTCAAATCCATTATAATAGCCCAAAATACCATGTCTTCATCATACAATGTTTCTGAATTGCTGCTATCTCATCACATAAATGCTTGAAATTTTTTAGATACTTCGAAATAGATTGATTACCTTTGCAAATTGACTTGGTTAGAAAAAAATCTTTCTTTGGAGACACTAGCAAAAGAATTCTCTAGAATGCTCCAAACTTATCTTTACTAAATCTTGTCCGACAACTAATTTGGAGCACTTCTTTTGAGAGTATGCCATGGGTTAGGCTTTTTAACAGTTTATCTTCTTTCTTCCACAATGTGTATGGTAACTATCACTGATTCAGGTTAATTGCTCTTACCAATGACGTGACTTGAAGATCAAGTCCCTCAATTAGTGGAAGGACCTATGCTTTTTATACCAAATAGTTCTTCAAAGTTAGCTTCATGGACACCATGGCTGATAGCTATGCGATATTGCCAAAAATAGATTCAAGCTTGATGAGATTAAGGATAAACAAAAGAGTGTTAGAATTTATTCGATTAAGTCCATCCTGATGTGGCCAACACTAACATATATCGGAGATTTATTTTATATATTTTTGTTTAATCTGAACTTTGACTAAAGATAAACCTCTAATAAAATGATAAGGATATATTTGATACTTATTGTGATAAAATCAAACTCTGACTAAAGATAAACTTCTAATAAACTATTATGGATAACGTTCATCTTAGTCTTTGTGACCGATTTAGATATTATCTCTAATAGGTGAGGCATATTATAAAAGGACACCATTAAGAACTTGGTCCTCAACTCATTCGAGAGAATTTATGAGATTATCCCCATTAGAAATACTTAGAGTTGGCATTGAAAAACTAAGATGCTGCTCGACAACAGTGAGGAGCACTCTAGTTCAATTTTTAGAGCCTATGATGACATCGATGGCTTCTTCTTTATGTAAGTTCAATTGCACTAAAGTTCTAATATTATGATATCAGAGCCATAGAGCCATATAGGTTATTGGCTTAAAGATTGAAATCTTTATATCCATATAAAGTTTTTATGGATATTGATTTGACCATCCATTCTAATCGGTTACTCATGATTGGAGTCATCACTGTCAGGAGTCATTTTTAGATTATATGCCCACTACTTCTTTTACAAATTTATTTATTTATTTTTTAAAAGAATCTGATTAAATAAATAAATAAATAATAAATGGAATAAATTGAAAAAAAGGAGAGGGATGATGTCGCCATCATCCCCCCTTATCCTTCTCCTCATGAAATTGGATGGCAGTGGGTGGCGGGATGGGCTATCGGTAGCCATCTCTACTGGCTGATAATGAGCTGTCAGCCAACCCAATAGGATAGCATGAAATGAAGGGAGAAAGAAAGGGCAATAGATCTCTCATTGTTGTCTTCAGAAATGATTTTGATGATTACAAAATATTAGAGCATAACCTTAATACTAATACTTTTCAAGAATGCCAAAGTCTATTTTTCTTTGTAGAAAGAAAAGGTCATTAAATGAATTCATAATCAAATAAAGATTTTTGAGTTATTTGAAACTATTTTTGAAATGATTTTGGAGTAATAAGAATCCTCTCTCAAAGTTCGAGCTAACCCATCCTTGATTCGAGCCAGTCCTGGCACAGCACGCACTTATCTCTTTGGCTTGGCATGTAGTCGAGCCGGCTCGATTTGGATCCGAGCCGACTGTCTCGAAAAGGCAGAAGATCAGTTTTGAATTACTATTGATTGAGCCGACCTAATTTCTAGCCAAACCGACTGTCTCAGAGTGGCAGAAGACTTGTTTGGGAGTTCTGCTAATCGAGCCAGCTCGAAGCTTCAATCGAGCTGGCTATCTCAGATCAATAGAAATACTATTTTTGCTGATTGTCGATCGAGTTAGCTCGATACAAAATTGAGCCGGCTCTCTCAGAAGAATAGAATGATCCTTTGCATAGAAACTATACTCGAGCCGACTCGAAGAATGAATCGAGCCAGCTCGATGGAGTCTGATAGGCACAATGGCTAGTTCTGCAGAAGTCTGCTTTCATCCAGAACCTTTTTTCAATGGCTAACTTTGATCTCCAATAGTCATAAACAGCCATAATTCTTGTCAAATCATCAAAAAACTATTTGGAAATGATTAAGAATAAAAGAAAAAAAAATATATAAAAAATATAGTTTAAGATCTGGAGATAACCAAAATATAAAAGAAAAAAAGATAACACTTTGAAAAAAGTTAAACTGAAAGAAAGTTCACCAACCCTCATTCAATACTTTCTTGATTCTTCTAAGTGTATTCAAAGAGGAAAGAGAGCATTTATTAGAAACATTCAAAGCATCCTCAAGAAGATAAGCTATAAGGACAACTATCCAAATTGAAATAGGGTTTCACAATATTGTATTTTCTTCTTTATCTAATTTGGTGTAAGAGTTTAAGCTAGGACTAAAACTTGAAGGGTTATCATTGTACCAAACTTAGTTTAGTTTGGGGGAGCCTTAGGTTGAAGGCTTATAAAGATTTTGATTGATTGACCTGGGTAAAACCAATTGGATTTGTTTGTGAGTTCGGTGAAAACAAACATGCTGTAATCAGGTGATTATAGTAAAAATTTCTAAGAGATTGCTTGGAGAGTGGATGTAGATGCTGGATGTGCACCGAACCACTATAAATCTACTATGCTTGTGTGTGTGCTTCTCCTCTTGTGTGTTGGTCTTTTCTTCTACTACTTAGTAACTTTCTAATCTGCACAGTCCTTTATTTACTCTGCATATCACTCACTAAATTTGCTAAAAGTTTTAATAACCCAATTCGTCTTTCCTCTTGGATTATCAACACCCATCATTATCCTTCCTCCTTCATTGAGAATAGCCATTGCGGGGGGGTGGGGGGGGGGGGCACTTTTGGTCCTCCTCTGACATTCATCATGCCAAGTCACTGCCCCGGTCCCCTCCTTTCCAACTACTACCCATCATTCAAGCAAAGAAAAGAGGGGGGGGGGGGTGGCAAGGGGTGAAGATGGAACCATCGGATCTCATTAAACCAACAGTTTCCCCCTACTAATCATTAGCATAAAAGGATGGTAGGTGTTGGGGAGACGGCGATAGTCTATAATATCCTAAGCTCTAAGATAAGATTTCTGGCCGATGTTTCCAGATCCGAGCAGCCTAGGTATAGAGAGTGAAGTGAAGATATTTGAATTAAGATCTAAGAGAGAATTAAGGTCTGGAAAGGAATTTTAGATAGATCTAAGAGGGAAATAGAGAATGATTCAGAGAAGAGAAAAGGATTTCAGGAGTTAGATCTAGAAGAAGGAAGAAAAAAATTTAAGAAAAAAAATTTCATTCATTCATTGCTTGAATTCATCTTCTCTGTTACATCATATTTATACTTAGCTGTTAAGTTGAGATTATAGTACTTCTAAAATGAAGTAAATGGTTGGTTTTGGATGGGCCTAGATGGACTTTCTGATGGTTTAGACCTGGACTGTACTTGCTTACCTTTTAATAGGTTCGGAGAGTTTTGAATCTGAGTTTTATCGATTATCCACCACCCATGGGATCGGATATTTTGGTTTAGGCCTGGCCAAACTATTTGGAATGCTCTCGACTCCATCTTGTCTGACTTTTCTTCTCCTCTTCTATTCTAAACCTTAGCCACCTTCTATAGTTGAAGCATCTTTATTGGAATCAGATATGAGTTCCAGATGGATGATGAAACTTTTCCCTTCCCTTTCACTGGTAAGTGCTTTTTCTCTTGTTGTTTAGTTGTTTCCTCCTCTACAGCTAAAGTGCTTTTTTGTATTGTAGAGGGTGTTACATCCCATTCCACTCTAAAGGTTTCTTATCCTCAAGGATCAAACTGAGGGTATTGACTCTTAAGGATCCAGTAGTCCTCCCAGATAGCTTCTTCTTCACCTAGGTTACTTTATTTGACTAACACTTGGATGACTGCTTTATTTTTCTGATGGATCATTTTGCGATCTATTATCTTTTCTGGTAGTGCTAATAATTGCCCATCTTTTCCTATGAGAAAAATTATTGGAAAGGCCTGTTGTGGGTTCTGTATTCTTTTTTTAAGTAGGAAAACATGAAATACTAGATGTGTTTAGGACCCCTTCGGGAGCTATAGCCTGTATGCCATTGGTCCTATCCTTTTCAATATTTTAATTAGACTGTAGTATTATGAGATAAGCTTGAGATTTCTGTGGATGGCTACTATGCTTTACCTATGTGGCTGAAGCTTAAGGTATACCATATCCCTAATTTGATACTCTTTGTCTACTCTTCTTCTATCTATAGTTTGCTTCATGCGGTTTTGAGTATCTCTCAATTTATTTCTTAATATATGTATCATCTCGCTTCTGTCTCTATTCCTATCTTTTACAGTGATATATACTCTCATCCTTAATTGGACTATGGGATACATAAAAGGAGGTTGCCCGATAAGGCTTGATAAGATGTCATCCCTAAGGAGGAGTGGTGGTTAGTTTTATACAACCATCCAGCTAGAGATACCCATTTGTGCTATTTATGAGGGCTCTGAAAATAGAAACAACATAAGTAAGTTTTTAAGCAACGGTTTATCCTCTGTTTGTCCATCTATGTGGGGATGGTAGGCTATGCTAAACTATAATTTAACTTTCATTAATTTGAACAAATCCTTCCATACTTGGCTAGTGAATACTTTGTCCCTGTCGGATATTATGTCCTAAGGTTCCATGCAATTTATAGACATTATTTAAGAATGCTCTTGCTACCTCCTGTGTTGTATAGGGATGTGTTAGGGAAATAAAATATGTATACTTTGTGAGTCTGTCTACTACCACTGATGGGTGTCTTCACCTTCTGACTTAGGCAGTACTTTAATGAAATTCATACTGATTTCTTACCAAGCCTGAGTTGAAATTTGTAGTGGTTGTAGTAGACCTGCATAATAAATTCCATCAGTTTTATTTTTTATTCAAATTTCATATTCTTTTATCTTCTCTTCCACTTCTCTTTTTATTCCAGACCAGTAAAATAATTATTTAATTCTCCTGTAGGTATGACTCATTCTAGAATATCCTCCTAGTGAAGATGCATACATGATTTCTAATAATTTCTATCTTAATCCTCCCGTGCTTCCAACATAAATTATTCCTTTAAATTTGAGCACTCATGATTATATGAATAATCAGGTTAGGATTCAAGTTGAATTAGTATCTTTGCTATGATCTATTAGATATGCTGATCCTCTTCATAGCTTTCTATAATCTCACTGCTCTAGATGGGTATTATAGTAGTTATAGCCCTGGTGCTTTCTTTCTCTAATCCCCATCTAGATAAGGCATCAACTGCCAATTTTTTTTTTCTTTTCTATACTGTATGGAATAATCCAACCCCATAAGTTTCAGCATTCCTTTCTATCGAATGGCTATAGTAATTTTTTGCTCTAGTAAATACTTTAGACTTTGGTGATCAGTTTTGATGATGAAATATTTTGGGCTAATGTAATGCTTCCAATTAGCGATGGCCATTAGAATAGCTAAAAATTCTTTTTTATATATGGATAGCTCTCTGTGCCTTTCACTCAATCCTTTGCTAAGATAAGTTATGGGCCTCCCTTGCTGGATGAGCACTGCTCTAATTCCATGTCCACTAGCATCCACTTCTAGTGTGAATAGTAAGGTATAATTGGGCATTGCCAGGACTGGGACAATGGTCATTACCTCCTTTAATTTCTCAAAGGTCTCTTGAGTCTCTTCATCCCAATGAAAGTTATCATTTTTTATAAGTTCGGTCAAAGGTTTACTGATAGTTTCATAACTTTTTATCAACCTCCTATAGTGTCCTATGAGACCCAAAAACCCTCTCAATTTTTTGGGTGTAGTTAATGTAGGCCATCTTTTCATTGCTACCATCTTTTCTAGATCAATGGCCACTCCTTTTGTGATGATGTGCCTAAGGTATTTTATTTATTACTGTCTGAAGAAATACTTGGACCTTTTGGTATACAATTGGTTCTTCCTCAATAGATTAAGGACCTCCTTGAGGTGCTCTACATGCTCCTTTAATGTTTGGCTGTACACAAGAATATCATAAAAAAAATTTATACAAATTTTCTAAGATAAGTAGAGAAAATCTCATTCATGATGGCTTGAAATGTTGCCAGTGCATTGGTTAGCCCAAAGAGCATAACCAAGAATTCATAATACTCCATATGAGTTCTAAATACTATTTTGCATACATCTTTAGGGTTCATCCTCACTTAATGGTATCAAGATCTTAAGTTTATTTTAAAAAAAATATTGAGATCCTTCAAATTCATCCAGGAGATCATCAATTAGTGGAATAGGATATTTATCTTTTATAGTTGCCTTGTTTAGTTGTCTATAATCCATACAAATCTCCAACTATTCCTTACTAAAAGCACTGGTGATGCATATGGGCTAGTGTTCGATTGAATGATTGCAGACATAAGCATTTCTTATATCTATCTTTTTATTTTATCCTTTTGCACAAAGGTATACCTGTATGGTCTTATATCAATAGGACTGGTTCCTAGTAGCAAGGATATTTTGTGATCCTATAATCTGCTAGGAGGCAATCCTTTAGATTCTTGGAATACATCAAAGTATTATTCTAAGACTTCCTTCATTGTAGAAGGTATCTCATCTTCTTCTTTGTCTTTCTCAATATTTACCAGGTGCCCAATAGCACAATAGTTGCCCCTCAGTCTAGCCTTGTACCACTATATAGCTATAATCATTTGGAGTTTGGCCTTGGCAGACTCCAGTTTTGATGCTTTTTTTATGCCTTTGAGTGTCATATATTTTCCATCCTTAGTGAATGTAACAAAATTATTTTGATAGTCAAAAATTATCTTCCCATAGGTTCTCAACCAATCTATTTTCAAGATAATACTTGATTTATCCAGTCTGATCATTCTTAGATTTGCCTAATATGGTTCTTCTTGTATGGTCCATTGAAAATTGGTACTCTTTAATTTGCTCAGAACATTATGTCCATTGCCTACAGTCACAATAAGAGAGGTTGTAGGAGTAAGGATAGCCTTCACCTCTTTGGTTACCTAAAAATCGATGAAACTATGGATATTGTTTATATCAATTAGGATGATAATTATCTTATTACCTGCTTCTTCCTATATGTTGATGGTTTCATGCTGATTCTATCCAACTAAAGCATAAACAACAGTTTCCATATCATTCTCTTTTTTATCTTCCAACATGGTTTCCTCTTCTTCTTTTTCTTCCTCATGTAAAAGTTGCTCATCCATTACTTCATCCATCTCTATTATGGCATTGATGGAGTGAGTTGACTTCTATGAGCATTGGTGGCCAATATGGTACTTCTCCCCACACTGTAGCATAAGCCTGCTATCTCTTTCTTTGTTTCTATTGCTGCCTTCCAGCTCCTTGAGGTAAGTTTGCAATTCTGGTACTTTAGGCTTGTGGGCTTCTCCTTGGACAGCAATTTTGGGAGCATGATACCCAACAGATTGTGAGGGAGTTGTTTTATTAGGCACTTTACTCTTCCTCTACATGATTGCTAGTGCCTGTTCATATAGTTTGGCATGTTCATATACTTTTTCCAATGTGTAAAATGAGCTAAATCAATAAATGGTACCAACTCTTCTTTTAATCCATTGATGTAACTTTCTATAAAATATTGTTCAGTGAGATTTGGGTTATGGTATAATATTCTAACTCTTAAATCTTCAAATCTCTCCTGATACTTCTCTATAGTTTTTATCTGCACTAGTTTATTAAACTCTCTGACTAATTATTTCATGCTATTACCATCAAATATCCTACATACTGCTTCTATCAATTTTTTCCAGTTAACATTCTGTTTATCAATGAAATAGCCTTCTTTTCATCTATGTGCCCTTCCTGTAAAATGCATTATGGCTATCTCCACCCAATGTGGAACAAGAATCTGGTATATTCTAAAATATTGTTCACATTTTTTGCTCCATTCCCTGAGTTCCTCTCCACTAAAGGTTGGAAAATATAGCTTTGGGAAGGATACATGAAAGTTAATTAATTTGTTCTGCTTTGGTTTTCCTCCATACTTTCAATTGGTCTGGGTGGAGTGGGTAATAGCCCCTTGCTCTTACCTCCAATGGATACTACAGAGGTACTGGCACCAAGGTGTTCAAATGCATTTATTTTTTCTTCTCTTATGGTGATGGGAGTGTTGTGTGTAGAGTACTGGTCAGTGGATTGGAATATAGATGGCTGAGGACTCAATAGTTTTAGCAATCGCTCATGTCTACAATTTTGTTCCTGCATCATATATAATCTCATGTCTTTTTGTTACTTCAATCTATAGTGCTTTATATCTCCATTTTTTCTTCTATTGCATTTTATCTAGTTGCCTTGCTAGGATTCTAATTTGGAATTGTAATCTCCTGTAACCTACTGTAATCTATCTTCTAGCTGGTTGTGGCATTCAATAGTGAGTTTCTATATTTTTTTCTTCTAAAATTCTAATGTTTTCATTTATTTCTTTCAATCTGGTTACCTCTACCATATTCTCTCTACTATTTAGATCTGACTGTAGTTTTTGTATTTATTTCTATATTTCATCTCTATTTTGAATGCTTTGAAACCGATTTTGAGTAAGATTTTACAGCACTGGTTACTACTTCTCTTTACTTCTGGTTACAGAAAACTTTAGCCAAGATGGCCGATGATGATCTGGAGGTTTGATTTCCCTTCCAATTCTTTTGGAACAGTGATCACTCCCAAATCTTGTTACAGATTAGATTTATGCTACTATTATTCAAATCTATGCTGCTACTATCTACTATGTAAGAAATTTAGAGATCAATTAAATATTTGATGCTAATCTACTAAACTTGATAGATCTATGTGAGAGTGGCATCCATGCTCTCAGATCCGAGGATTTCACTACTCTAATACCAAATTTGTAATATCCCATGCTCCGAGGTAAGATTTCTAGCTGATTGTTTCCAAATTTGAGCAGATTTAGGTGCAGAGAGTGAAGTGAAGGTGCATGTTTGAATTAAGATCGGAGAGAGAACTAAGGTTTGGAAAGAAATTTTAGGTAGATGTGAGAGGAAAATAGAGAAAAATTCAGAGGAGAGAAAGGGGTTCTGGGAGTTAGATCTGGAAGGAGGAAGAGGAAAATTTAAGAGAAAAAACTCTTGAATTTATCTTCTCTATTATATCTTATTTATACTTGGCTGTTAAGCTGAGATTACAGTACTTTTAAAATGAAGTAAATGGTTGGTTTTGGATAGGCCTGAATGGGCTTTCTATCGGCTTAGACTTGGGCTATACTTGCTTGCTTCTTAATGGGTTTGGAGGATTTTGGATTTAGATTTTATCCATTATTGCCACCCATAGAACTCGATATTTTGGTTTGGGCCTAGCCGAACTATTTAGAATGCTTCAGACTCCATCTTGTCCGACTCTTCTCCTCCTCTTCTATTCCAAACCTTAGCCACCTTCTATGGTTGAAGCATCTTCATTGGAATCAGATGTGAACTCTAAATGTACGATAAAGTGCTTCACTTTCCTTTCACTGGTGTTTCTTCACAGATATGTGCTTTTCTCCTTATTGTTTAACTGTTTCCTTCTCCTCTACAGCTAAAGTGCTCTCTTTTATTGTAGAGAGTGTTATATGGTCTATCGATCTGGACTTTTTCGATGGCTGATCAGATTTTTTAAGGAAAAGAGCCATGATTTCTCTCCTCTTTCTCCATTAATCTCCCATAATTGTCGGCTCATCGATGGTTGAGATGATAGTCTCAAGTCGGCTATTGGTGGTTAGTTGATGACTCATCGATGGTGATTAAGAAAAAAGGAATCGCCGACCATGGAGTTTTTTTCATTCTTTTGGTTATAATTGAGAAAGAAGGAAGAAGAAGATAAGCATTAATGGGTTTGAGTTTTGGGTTTCGACCCAAAATCTGAAACCCAGTTGATTCCTTAAAAAGAGACTTTACAATTTAGTTCCTAATAAAGTAACTAATTTCATAAAGATCCTTTTGAAATTATATTTTAATCACTGTAATAAAGTTTATTATGTAAATATCTCTGAATTTTTATTTTGTTCCTATCATAAAGTTTATTATATAAAGGTCCTTTGATAATTATGATAAAATCCCTATTATATGATTTTATTATATAAAAATCTATAAATTTACATATTACATGTTTTTTATGTATTATTTAATTTATTTATATATAAATAAAGTATTGCAAGTCCATTATCATATTCTTGATGATGTATTCATGCCATATTTTGTATATAAATTTTATTGATATTATTTATAAGAAATTAAAAATTTTTTGTTTTATTATTTTAGTGTGATTACCAAAATGACCATGAACATTTAAAATCAAAAATTTTCTATAATATATATTTATGGATAAATATAATTGATTTAATAAAATTCTAATAGTATCATAATTATGTCTAAGTTACTAAAACATTGATTTACTCCCAAAAGACTATCTTCATGGTTGATGTTTAAACAGATGAAATGGTAGGACTCTATATTGGATTAAGTGATATTTTTATATCCAAAAGTATAGTATTTGCCTGCATCCGATGTGCATGTTCTATTTAGGTTCACTAGTGATATGATATATCACTAAACAGGCATAGTGACTAGTATATAATGACATTCACCCAAAGGAGAGACATAATGATGCACTTGATTACCTGCCAAAGTTAAATATCCAAAAATTTATTTACTTTGGATGAAGTTCAATTGTTATTTGGTCTCATTATTTGATAATAATATGAGCATACATTTTCTATAACATTAATTTCCACAATAATTGATAGTAATATAGAAAAAAAAAATTTCTTAATGGATCAAATTTCTAAAATGGAAAGAGAAAATAATGTTCATACTAGAATGTGCTGATCTTGATCTAGTATTTTAAATGGATGAATCTTCGTCATTTATGAATGAAAGTACATTAAAGAGGAAGAGCTTTTTTTAGAAATGAGAGCATTCCAATCATTTCAGCTTGCTCATAATGAAATCCAATATGACCAGCCACATTAGGGGATCTATTTCATGATGTGATAAGGTGCATGATTTCTTGAATATTATGAAGCAGCAATTGTAACCTCTGATAAAGCAAAGGCCAGAACCTTAATGACGATATTAGTCTCCACTAGATATACATACAAATCTGATATACATGATCATATTATGGAGATGAGGGATATTATAGCATAGTAAAATAATATTAAGGTTTTCGTATCAGATGCATTTCTAGTCTACTTTATTGTCACTTCTCTTCCATCAGAGTAAGATCTTTTTAAAGTCTCCTATAATACACACAATAAGAATTGGATAGTTAATGAATTACCGATCAATGTATGCAAGAGGAGGAGAGATTAAAAGGAAAGAAGATAGAGAGCGTAACTTTACTTCACATCAAGTTAGTGGAAAGTATGTAAAGAAAAGCATGCACCCAAGATAAAAGAAAAGAAAATATTAGTTAGGCATTATGTGAAGTCATTAATAAAGTTATCAAATACTTATTCTACAAAAAGATGGGATATCTAAAGAAAAATTGTATAAAATATGAAAAGTGGATGAAAAAGAAATGTATCTTTTACTCTCTTGCATGTTTTAAATCTAATTTAATAAATATTTCTAATTCTATCTAATGGAATAACTTTGATGTATCTATGTACATTGCCAACAACTTGCAGAACTTTTTATCAAGAAGGCCTCTGACTGAAAGTAAATGATTTATTGTCATTGAAAATTGAATATGTTTACTTGTCAAGATAGTTGAATGCTATAGGATGGTAGATTCTAATTCTTCTTAGATTTGGATAGGATTTTTTATATTCATTCTTTTTCTAGAAATTTAATTTTTATTTCAGCTTTGGACAAAGGTGGTTTTTATGTTTCTTTTTAAAACTCTAAATTTGATTTAATAAAAAACTATAGTTGTTGGTTCAGGTTTGCTCTATGATGGCTTTTATAAATTATCTTTGTATTATTTGTTTGAGTAATTTTTCTTTATAATTTTTTTTTGATAATAAAAGAGGAAAAATTAATGAAAACTCTTATGTGTTATGGCACCAAAAATTAGGACATATCTCTAAAGAAAAGGCCAAAAGGCTAGTGAAGGTTGGGATCTTAGGATCATTAAACTTCATTGATTTTAAAATTTGAGTTAACCGCATAAAGCCAAAATAGATATACACATCCAAAAAGGATGCTAGAAGAAGTGAAGGAGCTTTGAAAATTATTTACACTGATGTATGCAGACCTTTTTTCCCCATGTCTAGTGGTAAAAAAATATTTTATCATATTCATTGATAACTATTCATGGCATATGTATTTGTACCTTATGTTTGATAAGATTGATATTTTTAAGATCTTTAAGAAATTTAAAATAGAGATAAAGAGATAATTAAAAAAAAAATTAAAATAGTCAGATCTGATAGAGATGGTGAGTACTATAGTAAAAATACAGAGATGAGATAAAGACTAGGATCATTAGAAAAATTTCTAGAGAAATAGAGGATTGTACCTCAATACACACTCTCGAGTATACCAGATCAAAATGGTGAAGCTGAAAAAAGAAATCGACCATTTAAAGAAATGGCTCAGTTATGATAAATTATTCTACTCTACATATTTTCTTACGGGGTGAGGCTGTAAAAATAGCTATGCATATCTTAAATAAGATCCCTACTAAGGCAGTTCAAAGAACTCTCCAGGATTTATGAATTAATAGGAAACTTAATTTGGGATATATACATATATGTGGCTGTCCACCTGAAGTCAACATTTACAACCCATAAGAAAAGACATTTGATCTTAGAACAATCAATGTTTTTTCAGTGGTTATCTAGAGAGGTCAAAAGGATGTATATTTTATTGTCAATCTCGTACATCATAGATAGTAAAAACTAAGAAAGTTAGATTTCTAGAGGATGGTATATTTAGTGAAAGTGGAAAAACCTCAAAATACTGCCTTTGAGAAAATACAGAAAATAAATTTTGTGGTTGAAAAATAGACTGAAGTGATGATTTCTATAGTTGTTCTTCGAGATAACATTCAAGAGAGATCACCACTTTATCAAGTTCCTCCTAATGAGATTCTTATTGTCGAAGAAGTAACTGTCCAAGCACCATTATAAGTAGATCAAGGGATAGCTCTTTGGAAATCTATTAAAATAAAAAATCTGCTATAACTCTAGATTATATAGTGTATCTAACTGATATGATTGAAAAGGATAATGACCTTGAGATGTTTTTACAAGCTATGAAAGATGAGAACTCCTTACAATACTTAAATGCCATAAAAGAAGGCTGAGCTCTACAGATAAAAATCATATATGAGAATTAGTTGATCTACCTGAAGGGCATGACTAATAGGTTGCAAATAGATCTATAAGACCAAAAAGAAATTCAATGGTAAGGTTGAATAATATAAAGCCAGACTTATGGTAAAGGGATTCATACAAAAGAAGAGCATTGACTTTAAAAAAATCTATTTTCCTATTTCATCAAAGGACTCTTTTAAGCCTTAATAGTTTATTTTGACTTGGAGCTATATTAGATGGATGTAAGAATGGTCTTTCTCAATGGTGATCTAGAAAAAAAGGTCTATATGAAATAGCTGGAGGGTTTTGTTATTAATGGACAAGAACATATGGTTTGTAGATTAAAGAAATCTATTTATGAACTTAAACAGGCTTTCAAATATTGGTATTTCAAATTTCATGAGATAATTACTTTCTTTAGATTTGAAGAAAATACTATTGATTAATATATATATATCTAAAGATCAGTAAGAGTAGGTTCATGATTTTAATATTATATATGGATGATATTCTACTTATCGATAATGATCCTGGTCTACTTAAGAAAATCGAATAATTTCTATCTCAAAAGTTTAAGATGAAAAATATGGATGAGATTGGTTAAGTTGTTGGCACTTAGATTTATAGAAATAGATCTTTAAGATTACTTAGACTATCTCAAAAGATTTATGTCTCTAGAGTATTAGAGAAATTTGGGATGAACAAATGTTCCTTCGAATATTCTCCTATTATAAAAGGTGATAAACTTAATAAACTTCAATATTCAGAAATAAGATAGAGAGGAAATGAGGTCCATACCCCATGCATCTATTGTTGGGAGTTTGAGTTATGTCCAGGTTTGTGCCCGTCCAAACTTTGCTTTTGTTGTATTGATGTTGGGGCATATCAACATGATCCAAGAATAGAGCATTGAAAAGCTACAAAAAAAAGTTATGCATTAGCTGCAAGGTATAAAGAAATACATGCTCACCTATGTATGATCTGAACATCATGAAGTTATTGGCAATTCAGATTCCAACTTTGTTGGATGCACCGACAATAGAAAGTCTATCACTAGACACATCTTTCTACTTAGAGGACGTGCTATATCATAGATGAGTGCAAAACAAGATCTTGTCACTACATTCGCTATGGAAACATAGTGCATGGTCCATTATAAGACTTTCTTACAAGCCATATGGTTGCAAAATTTTATCATAAGACTTGGAGTTATTGACTCTATTAGTAGACTAATCAAAATATAATATGATAATAATTCTACAGTAAGATTCTTCAATAATATGAAGAATATAAGTGCTTGCAAGTATATTGGTATTAAGTACTTTTCTCTTCATGAAAAAATAAAGAAGAATATAGTGTTTGTGGAACACATTAGTATAGATCACCGATAATTACAAATCCATTGATTAAAGGACACTTTTAGAATTTTCAGAGATCATGTGAATCATATAGAATTTATTAGCTTATTTTATAATTGATATATATTAGACATTATGTATAAAGTCATCACGTTAAGTTTTATAATAAAGTTTAGTTTATTTTGTTTAATGCTGATCAACTATTGGCCATGTGATATAAAGATGATTAAGGAATAGGCATCAAGCTTTGTTTATTCGTAAAGTAAAATTTTATATTAAGAACTTGATTGTAAGGTGTTATTAGTATTATGATGCATGCATGGAAAGTCATGTATTGACTGATAATGTATTTGCCATCATAATTTATACTGATGATTATTTGGAATCAAGTATATAGTGTATATCCTACGAATTAAATTTTAAATATAGCTATATCAATTTTTAATTATTAGATCTAGAAAAAAATTTATTAAATATTTTTAAATACTTTAAATAATTAAAATAAAGATGTTTGTATTAGATTGGACCAAGCAGGAGAATGTTGAAATTTATTCGATTAAGCCCATTTGAATGTGGCCCTCATTAACACATATCGAGATTTATTTTATATATTTTAGTTTGATCTAGACTCTGACTAAAGATAAACACCCTGATAAAGTACTAAGGATATATTTAATGATTATTATGATAAAGTTAAACTCTATATAATCATTATGGATAATGCTTATCTCAGTTTTCATGACTGATGGTGAGGGATATCCTCTATGGACTTCATCCCCAACTCATCCAAAAAAGCTTATGAGGTTCTCCCATTAGGAATACTCAGAGTTGGAATTGAAAAACTGTCAAACATCATATCTAGTTCGATTTTTTCTTATGGTTGTAGATAGGCCGATTCCAAAGATCATGAATGATATGGATGATTTATTCTTTATGTAAGTTCAATAGCCTCAGAAAGTTCTAATAAAGAGTTGATGTAGGGAGTGAAGAAACAACTACACTATTGTATGGAAGGCTTTGATACATTTTAAAAACAAAGAAACAAAAGAAATTTTGTGAATTCAAGTCTTTTTATTCAATATTGAGAAAATCTCGGCACCATTCTCTTGTTGTACTATAGAATTTTTTCTTTTTTTAAAAAAATGGTATGCATTGATGTAAAGAAAACAAATTCAAATTCTTGCAACCGTTTTTACTTATGAGCTAAATAAAACCTCTTGTTTGCTTTCCACATTGGGTGAACTAAGTGCCATATTAAGCTTGAGTCATATGAAGAGTATCTCAAATCAACCAATTTTACTTATGAGCTAAATAAAATCTCTTGTTTGATTTCCATATTGGGTGAACTGAGTGCCATGTTAATCTGAGTCATATATATGAAAAGTATCTCCTCGACAATTCTTCTCCATAGTGGGTAAACTGAACATCACATCAAGCTGATTCATATCAAGACTATCTTTTTGACAATTCTTTTCCACCTTAATTCAGCTGAATGCCACATCCAGCTGATTCACGTCCAGGATATCTTAGTCAATTCTTCTTGCTGAAATTTTCTATATCGAGCTGGTTATTTAAATCAATCGAATATTTTGGGAAATCATCTGGATAAACCCAAATCTAAATCCAATAGTTAAATATACCTCGCAGCCGATCAAGATTTCTAGCTCTCACACTGTATTCCCTTCCCTGTCGCGCTCAGACCGAGATGTTGCATGCCGAACCCCACCAAATAAATCCCTACCAAATGGTAGGCTTTGGAGACCGTACCATAAAGTAATCTACACTGCATATTATATACCATAGTATAGTTTATGATATCCCATGGTCATAAACAATGAGGAAGGCAGATGACTGTTTGCGACCTTGAAAAGGTCAAAGCAAGCAGCGTATGTTGCCGCGGCGTCGAGTGGATGAGGGAGCGGCCGACGCAGCCGTGGCCCCTCGGACATCATCCTTGTCCCCCAAACAGAAGAATATTATTATGTGGAATCAAAATGAGAAGAAGACGCTCATCCAATTCCTTCTGAAAGCAACGGCTTCGCACGCGTCCATCTTTGGGCCGAACATGCTGACTTTTTCTTTAAAAAAAAGAAAAAGATAAGTTGAACCAAACAAACATAAATATATCTATCCATGAGAGTCGGTTAAGAAAATATTAAACAATAAATAAGAAAGATATGTAGTAGAATCCTATGATCAACTACGTAAGACGCCACTCAGGTTGCCAACTGCACTATTAGTTTTTCTATAAATGTAAGAAATCTTGGTAGAATATAATGTGCATATCATTCACTATTCGCCAGCAATTCTTTAAAGGAGAATGGAAGCTAATTTCATCGGATGTGGTTTGGAAAGTCATTTAATAACTGTTATAGGATCACATCTGCCAATGCTGTCAATTAATTTAATATCAACTCTGGATAATAGCTTGTTATTATATTATATAGGAGGAGATTTTTTGTGCCTATGCACTAATATGACAACATATGAGCATAAATAATCAAGTATGAAGCACACTCGGGCCATTCACAATGCATGAAACCAATTACATGCAAAGATGTGAGCATCTTGGAATACTTTCTCCATCCCTGAGATACAATTTAGCCAATTTTTTGTTCTCCTTCATTTTTTTATTTTTAGTTTTTAGAAAAATTGAGTTTTGGCTTTTGGATTAACCGCTATTTTATGTTAACCTCCATGTACTGAAAGATTTTATACCCATCCTGCCAGCTTCTTTTATCTACCTTTTGATACCTATATATCTATAGATAGATATATAGGTGTAATTGTGTACAGATATATACCTAATTGTATGCAGGAAAAACATAATTTTATTATATACTTAAAATGATGGCACCCTTATGCTCAGCATTATCAATTATCAGTTTACAACACTATATTATATGCCTGGTTTAACTTAGATCCTGATTCGATGCCCTCTACAAATTATTATGTACATGCACATCCATCACCACCGTCGAAATTGAAACAATTGGGTACGGAGGAATTTGTCACTAGAAGCTAGGAAGCTTGGCCCAGCATTGTCTCATCATAACCTTTTGAAGCCGGACAACACGGTAGCTTGAGATTCTAGAATCCAAGCAAAAACAACTTTATTAGTGGAATTAGGTACGACAACATTGGTTAAGATCTATTATTAATTTTGTATTTTTGATGGGATGTATATATAGATTTTTAAATCAGATTTTTTTTTTTTTTTTTGGTTTTAATGGAGGCTTCGTCAATGAGATATAAATGGATCTAACTTCAAAACACTGTTTTGGACTAATTACGAAGTGGAAGGAATTGAGTAATCCAATCTTTTTCATCTAAATCAATTTTTTTTAGTAAATTAGAATCAACCATTCTAGCATAAATATATTTTTAAAAGTTAAAAATAAAAAAACTTAAAAATTCATACGATGGATTGACTATAGAAATCTATAACATAATTTTAATATAATTAATCATATAAGATGTCATTCAATCTACTATACTATTATATTTATAATTTAACGGTGCAAAAATCTGGCCTCTCCGGTCCTCCCAAGAGTTCTCTGGATTATTTTGCTCCTTTGAAAAGCTAGTTTGCGTTAATTTTAGGCTGGTATCTCCGATAAGATTTATGACTCGAGGTGATCTAAAGGCATGGTGGAGGGGATAAGGATGACCCCACTTATGCTCCCGTCCCTATCGTCCTTTCTATGCGATTTCAATGAGGAACCGGCGCCCTATTGTGGAATTCCAACAGTACCCCTCTAGATATAACTGCCTTCCCCATACTTATCCGGAATTAGGAGATAGCACACGGAATCTTATCCCATTGGCACATGGGCATCCTCGGGCAACGTTTAAAGCGGTTTGTTGCAATCTGAAACCTACTTTTAGCCTCTTAGACAATTGCCAACCTTTGGCTATGCGTTCAAGGAGGTCAGTTTCGGTCTCTTGGCATGGTAGCTTTGAACTTCGTGGCCATCGTGCTCCCCTACTTAGTATATCTAAGTTAATGGCCACTCTAAATCTCTTGGCAGATCAACTTTATACTAGTGTTCTTGTGTCACATTAAAGATCAGCCTAGTAATCTAGTCATCTTGTTAACTAGTCTATGAATTATAATATGCAACGTGATTGATTATAAAAAAACATTAATTAATGCTTGTACAACATCCTTGTATGATTGCTTCCAAGTCTAACCAGTGACCATGTTTTATTTCTTTGGTCACTAACTATGACAAATTATATTTCTATGTTCCTACAATAAGATCACTATTACACTTCCCATCTCAATCACTTGTGCACCCATTGTTGCACTTGTTCTTTCTCTGTCACCATACTAATTTTTAAGGTTCATCAAATAGTAGAATAAAACGGTCAGTATTTGGAAACAAAGGATTTTTGCATTAATATAAAAAAAAAGTTGGGAAATCTAATGCCTTGACAATAATTGAACATGCAGTCAAACATTGTCATGTTATTGAAGATAATGATGCAATAATATGACCAAAAAAATTAACAATCCCTTGTGGAGGTGGGATGATCTGCCACACTCCTTTTCACATAAGCAGGTATGGTTGACATAGAACAGAAAATGTATACAAGTAACAATTGCATCTACTTACCTATTTGTCACCTATGAGATATAATTAGTTATTCATGGAATACAATTATATATAAATGGTCATTGCTGCTAACCTTGGTTTCCATTTGAAGCTCTCGATTGTTAAATTTTTTTTCTTTTCTTTTCTTTTTTTGAGCTCCTCATGGTAGTTCATAAAAGTTTCTAATCTTAAATCAATTACATGTCGTGTTGAAAACCATGTACTGAAAAATAGATTAGTCAGAGTACCAAAACATTGTCCTCTTGGTCTACTTTGGCGGTGGCTTTTGATACATCCTACATCTAAAAGTTCATGAATCGTGGTCTACTAATCTACATGACTATGTTTGGAAAAAAAAAAAAAAAAATCAAATCTCCAATTAAGGAAGCAGCCTCCCCTAGAAGCTATTTGACTTGAACAAGTAAAAATATGCACATTTTATCGGTGTTAGTAATAATGTTTTGCTAACCATGAACCATGTCACATGAGAGATGGTTTCAACCACCAGCCATTCATGTATGGCAAAAACAACAAATTATTAGCATCAATTGTTCTGCAGTGCACGGCTGATGAGAGGAAATAGCTGATAATTATTTTTTTTCTACAGAACTACAAAGAAGTTATAAAAAAATAATAAGTGATGCATATTAAAATCAAAAATAAATTACAAGAATCCTCACAATGTTTATATTTATTATATTTAAAATCTATACTTATATCCAATTAAATTAATAATATTAGTGAAACCATTTATTATATATAAAAAATCAACATTATTCTTAAATGAAGAGAAGAATATAAATATTTTCTTATTTATTAATTTATATCATTTAAGATTATTTTTATTATTTTTAAAATTTATTTTGACATGCTATTTAGATCCTATTTAAGATTAACGATTTGATCTAATAAAGATTAAAGTATTGAATTAAAAATAAAAAAAATATGCGGATCTTATAAACTATTGAATATAAATATAATTTATCTTTATCTTATAGTTTTTTTTAATTTAATTTAAAATCAAAGTAGAACTTGAGGTACCCTTGCAAGTGACCACCAGCGTACCACCGAAAGCGGTTGCACGAGAAGGCCCACGCACACGCTAGACTGGCTGGCATCAGGCGCCATCCATGCAGCCCCCGAGTTCGCCCACCTCCCCACGCCCGGGGCCCACCACATCCAACTGCATGTCCATCTTCCACGTGTAAACGTTGCCACGTCATCACCGTACGTTTCTTCTCCTCCCTTTCCCTTACAAAAACCCCACCCATTTTCACCTGCTCTCCTCTTCCTCTCCGGCGCCGCTCCGTGGTAGGTCGCCGTAAATTCCCCCCAACTCTGGCGGCATTTCCACAACGACCTCCTCCCCCTCCGGTGTTTTCTAAGCTATCGCCGGAGTGGCTTTCTCGTAAATAAGTACGATCACCGGTGGTAATGGTATTCTCTTAGCCATTTCTTTTTTTTATTTATTTTGTTTAATTTGCGATTTTTTTTTTTTTTAGATCTAAATTTGGAAACGTGGATGGGAAACGCGAGCGGGAAGGACGGAGAGAGCGGGCCGTCGGCGAGATCGGACGGTGGTGATCAGGCGAACTACCAGATGGTGGGCGGCATGGGAAGCTCGCCGCCAGAGAGTCCTGGACGATGCCGTTCCCCGTTCATGTTCACTCCTCAGGTTCTTGATTTGTCTCTTGGTTGAGCTGCCTCTTTTGGTGATGTCTTTCTTGATTTTTTTTTGCTTTGTTTTTGCTGTTTTTGTGGTTAGTCGGGCTAAAAATGCGAACTGTTCTTTGCTCATAGTTTGATTTAAGATGCTTTGTCATAGTTCCTGATGGGTATTTGTTTGTCTGTTTGCGATTTACTCGTTCTCCGTTTTCTTTGCGTTCGATTTGATATTATTTTTGTTGTAATGGGAGTTATGTTTGGTATGATGTTATTGGAATCTTTGGTTATGCGAACAATGCCTCTTGTGATTGATTGCATGGTTGGTTGTTGTTTGTGTATTTTGAATTAGTTCTTCTTTGATGATTGTTTGTGGTAATTTAGTGAATGGTATGGATCTTGTCGGATCAGAGATTCTTTAATTTTTTTTGCATAGTTTTTGTTTAAAACTTGGTGAACTCTTGAGCTTCATGATATTGTTTGCTAGCATTTGGAGTGTGATTTTTACCTAGTGGCTTAGCAATGAACTGCTGAAAGCAATGTGCTGGTATTCCTGTGAATTTGTTGTCATGGGCAATTGCTTTTCGAAGCTCTTTATCTGGCATTACTTTTAACAGTGCTACATGAGATATTAGAAAATGGGGATGGTGTCATTAGCAACAGCTGGTCAGATATTGGACCTTGTTTTTGCTGTGCGACATATTGGCGACAAGCAGAAAAATGCTATGTGTTCCTTGAGTGCTGTAATTAGATAAGTTTGTCTTGAATTTGTCAGGTGCATTCAAGTTCCTTGTCTGTCTCTAATTTTAGCGGGTACTACTTTTATGGTGAGATATTAGTAAAAGCGATGTCTGAATGCGGTTGTTGGCAATAGCCAGTTGGTTATGAGGCCCTGTTTTTTGCCATGCGAGGACAAGTTGACCGCAAACAGATGAGTGCTACATGTTTCTTGAATATCTAGTAATTAGATATGTTTTTTTTTTTCTTTTGAATTATTGAAGCCAGGTGTCATGTGGATTCATGTTTGATTTCCCAAAGATATCTCTGCAAGTTATTTGATATGAAAGTATTTAATAAAATAAAGAACCATATGTAATCATTAAATTGAGCACTCGATGGCAAGAATTAGAAGATGACCATAATCCATTAACAAAATTAACTAATTAAGATTTAAAGTTAAAAGAGTTGCATTCAAAAAGGTGGATCGGTTCATGGCATGTTAATGTGATTGGGCATTACACAACAAATCCCTTGAATATTTTAAGCTTGAGGAGGAGATTAATTTGATAAATTGGCTTTGATTCTTGACACAAATTAGATGCATTAGGTATTTATGTTAACTTTGCATATATATATGGGAGCTAATTAATATTTGGTGTTTTGTGTTTTCCTTCTGAAGAGTTTTATTAGGTTTCGGCTTATCCATTCAAACATTCATATTGTCAGAGATAGTGATTTTGTTTACTCTGGAGACAGCATTTAATGAATTTTCTATCCTTTTTAGCATTACTGTTAATGTTCTGGTATGTAAGCAAGACAGATCATTTAGCGACTTCAAAAAAAAAGAAAAGAAAAGAAAAGAAAAGAAAAGAAAATGAGTATGTCCAGAAAGAGTTAAGTCCTGAATGCTGATGAAATTGATAACCATTAGTCAAAATTGACTTTATTGAACTGATTGTTAGGTTTTCTTTCTTCATTTCTTTCCTTTTTCTTTGAGAAATGTTTTATCTTGCTATGAAGATTAATTCCTTTTGTATGGTGCCACAAAATAAAGTCCAAACTTAGAATTGGGAGATATTATTGTGCCAAAGTGGGAGTTTGAAAGTGATAGGCTTAATTGTCCTAGTTTCGAAGCAGACCAGCTGACTTTGGAATTACGCTCTGGATTTCTGCAAGTTGTGATTCATCATTGATGACCACTTGTTTTATTCAATAAGGCTTGTTGAGTTGGTTTAGTAGTTTTGCTATGGTGGTACTTTGTCCTTTGATCTTTATGTTTATTAGATAACATAAAGTGGGAGGAGAGCTGGTGGCACCACGTTAACTGCTGACATGCATATTCCCTTGTTTTCTCTAGGTGGGCTTGGACCTGCTTTTACTTCACTGCTATGCGGTGGCTTTAACTACCTGCTTTCTTTGTCTCTTGAATTTTATCTTCTGAGTAAAATTTCCCCTTTTATTTTAAACAATTAAGTGAGATTGAAGGCTAGTTACCTTTGTCTTATCTACGTAAAAAAATTACAGAAACTCTCTCTAGATCATAGTTCATGCCTTAGAAATAAATGCAATACGTATGTTGAAGTTGTTCACGTTCCTCGTTATTGAGTGATCTCATATTTTACCAGCAAAGGAAAATCTCAAGAAGATATCATGTTTTTTATATGAGAAGTTCATGAGTTAATATTATGTAGGATTACCTATACCTCTGTATATTGAGTGGAAAAGTTGATAGACAACCAGAAGATTATCCCTATGTTTGGTGGGGTCACGAGAGGATGGATGGATGAGGTGGAAAGATGGATGGCTCCATCCATTATTTGGTTTAAAAAGTTACAGGAAGGATGGATGAAAAATCAGAGATTAATTAGTTTGGTCCATCCATTGTGGCCCATCAATTTGCATCTATCCAAATTGAGAGGATGCAAAAAAAAGATGGATGAACCATTGATAGATGGATTTTTGTATTGACAAAATTATCTCTTATTAATTTTTTTAACAAAACTATAATATTTCTTCACTTTTTTATTCATAGTATTTATATATATTTTTGTATATACTATTAATCATATACTATTAAATTTTGTTACTAATTATTTTAATTTTAGTACATAATTTTGATAATTATAATTAAATAATTATAATTATCTTCTATTTCTCTATTATTTCCTATTTTAGTTAACTATTTGTATAATATTAATTACTATCTAAATTAAATTATAAATTAATTAGTTATTTATATAATTAATTTATTAAATTATTTATTAAATTAAATTAAATTAAAATTAAATATTTATATAATTTTGTATGATTATAAATTATAATGATTATAAGTTTATACATTATTTACTTCTTTAGTATAAATAAGTGTTATAAATTAATAATAGTAATATTTTTATTGAAGGATAGTCTAGTAAAAATGTTATATAAATATTATCCATTCTTCCTTCCATTCCTCCTATACCAAATAGAGAAAAAAATCATTTTCATCTATCCTTTCATGTTTTACCAAATATATGAAAGGATGGATGGAAGATTCATTCATCATCTCCCTCATCCATCCTTCATCCATCCATCCTTTATACCAAACAGAGGGTGTATGTTTTCATATTTTTTTATCACAATATCATGTTATATAGTAGAATTAGTAAAATAACATGTCAATTATATTGGAACTATAGGTGGTGTGGTGCTCCCAAGCTTTGGAAGGTCATGGGAGGAGCCAGGATGAGGGCTTTGGGGAGACTAGGACATGTGCAGTCCTAGAGCTAGGACAGGAGTTGTCTTAGGGTGGAGGCGGTATGTAGCTTTCTATGGGCTCGAGGTTCAGGTATTGAGGATCTTGAAGGGTTTGGTTGGAGTTTCAAAAATCTAAGATATAAGGTGGAGCGAGGAACCAAAGTTGGGAGATTGAAGATTGCAGAAAAGAAACTTTCTGCAGGTTAGCCGGCTCAGTCTAAAATTGGGTCGGCTAAGTCTCAGAGCACAAGACAGACAGAAGGTCACGTTTGGGACTGCAGGCACAGCATAAAAACTGAGTCGGCTCAGTCTGAAACTGAGCCAACCCAGTCTCAGGTTTGTCGGCTCAGTGCAGAGATTGAGCCGGCTCAGTCTGTGGGTAGAGTTATGCGTGGATTCTGTTTGGACTAGGATAGGGACTTATCCTAAGGATCTTAAGGCCTGGTTCAAGAAGTTTTAAGGGGGCTAATTCATGTATGGATTGGATTTAGATCCAGGGAATGAGAGCATGTGAGACATGGGTGTATATGGGCTTGGTGAGTGCTTTCATGTATTGGGTTAGCCTAGGAGAGTTTTTGAGCTGGGGTTTATTAGGGTTTATGTGGGAACTCTAGGATATATAAATTAGGATATTGTAACTTTTACAATAAGGTTGGAATATAATTAAGCTTTTCTCCCTAACTTTCTTCTCTCTTCTCTCTGGTTCCGACGCCAAAATCCTAGCTTCTCTCATCTTTCTTAGATCTTCTTTAGTTTGCTGGATTAACATCCAAGTTCACGCAAGAGATCGGATCTACGGTTGTGGCTCCGAGCAGCCGTAGGAACAACAATTGGTATCAGAGCAAGGTGGTGCCAGTTGGGCTTACAATTGGTATCAGAGCCTGGTTGAGCATGGAGAAGGAAGAAGATCGGTTTTCAGCAGAGATCAGTAGCGGGATTCAGATCTAAAGTCTTTCTCCAGGCTTCGTAAGGAAGGAAGAGATCACAGGACTGTTGTCCACCATCCCTAGTCAAGGTATTTCTCAGATCTATCTGTTTGCTGTTATTTGATTCGGATTGATCATGAAGAACAGCGGGTTGAAGGTAGGATTAGAGAAGTTTGATGGAAAGAAAAATTTCACGATGTGGATGGTAAGAGTGGAGGATTTGCTGGTTCAGATGAGACTGGATTTGGCCTTGGAGGATAGATCGGGGGAGATGACAGACAAGGAGTGGGTGTCTTTGGAGAAAAGGGCATGTGCCATGATTAGGGCTTGTTTGGCGGATGAGGTTTTGAATGGTATGTTGGAAGAGAGAACATCCAAGGGATTATGGTCGAGGTTGCAGCAGTTGTACATGAGGAAGAATATGTGCAATAAGTTGATGCTGAAGAAGCAACTGTACAGCCTTCGGATGCAGGAGGGCGAGGATGTTGCGGGGCATATTCAGCGGTTTGATCGAATGAGCATGGACTCGCTTAATATAGGAGTGGATTTAGAAGAGGAGGAAAGAGTCTATTGTTGCTATGTTCGCTATCCAGGAGCTTCGATCCGTTGGTGACAATTTTGCTAAATGGTAAGGAGACACTGGTGTACGAGGAGATCGTATCAGTGCTCAGGTCCAATGAGCAGCAGGAACGGATGATGAAGAGGGAGGTCTTCCAAGAGAGTCTTGTGGTTTCAGAGAAGCACAGGAAAGGAAAGAAGGGTGAATAGAGGGGCAGCAAGGGATCCAAGAGATGTTTCAAGTGCAGAGAAGCAGGGCACTTTAAGCAGGAGTGTCCGCTTTGGAAGAAGTGCAAGGGAGGAGAAAACTTAGATTCCATTAATTCAATTGTCGATAGTGAAGAGTCGGATGAGCTTTTGGTGGTCTCGGAGGAGCCCGCAGGATGCGGTGTATTTGAGATGGTTTTGGACAGGTTTGCGGAGTGTAGAGGGTTTGAAGGGGTAGCGACGATATTCGAGGTACAGCGGCAGGCCCGGCAGTGCAGCGTTGGGTGATTGGCCTCGGAGGCCTCGGAGGCCTCGGAGATAGAGTCAGCTTCTGCGGCATTAGGGGGACTTCAATTCCAGGTGGAGCATCGGGCAGAGGTAGCTTCACAGATGGAGGAAGTTGTGACATGGGTTCAGAGCAGAGGAGTGCAGAGGAAGAACCTATATCCCAGCATCAGTACCGGGGCTGTACAGATCCAGGTGGAAAGGATTGTGCAAAGAGACAGGCGTGGCTCTGAGGGGACAGTGTCAAGTGGAGCATCAGGATATGCGGTGAGTGCCGGTAAAGGAACGTTGCATGATCTCCAGGAAAGTCTAGGACAAGTGATGCAGCTGCCAAGCAGAAGGATATCTACAACTCCAAAGGTGGTGCAGAAGAACAAGCCAAGGACTTCAGCGGTGGAGGCGATCATCCCGAAGGTCTTAAAGGAAGCTCAACAGCTGAAGAAGAATGGCAGTGGCAAGATGAGCAGGAGGGGCTATCAGGACATGCAGGGACAGCGGGATCGTGCAGGAGGATATTACCAGGTGTGCCAAGGCTTGGGCGCACCAAGGTGGAGATTGTAGGTGGTGTGGTGCTCCCAAGCCTTGGGAGGCCACAATGGAGCTAGGGTGAGGGCTCCGGAGAGACTAGGACTAGGACAGGTGCAGTCCTAGGTCTAGGATAGGAGTTGTCCTAGGGTGGAGGTGGCATGTAGCTCTCTATGGGCTCGAGGTTCAGGTATTGAGGATCTTGAAGGGCTTGGTTGGAGCTTCGAAAATCTGGGACACAAGGTGAAGCGAGGAACCAAAGCCGAAAGATTGAAGACTGTAGAAAAGAAGCTTTCTGCAGGTTAGCCAGCTCAGTCCAAAACTGGGTCGGCTAAGTCTCAGAGCACAAGATAGACAGAAGATCGCATTTGGGACTGCAGACACGGCACAAAAACTGAGCCGGCTCAGTCTGAAACTAAGCCGACCAGTCTTAGGTTAGCCGGCTCAGTGCTGAGATTGAGCCGGCTCAATCTGCGGGCAGAGTTACGCGTGGGTTCTGTTTGAGCTAGGATAGAAACTTATCCTAAGGGTCTTAAGGCCTGGATCAAAAGATTTTAAGGGGGCTAATTCATGTATAGATTGGGTTTAGATCCAGGGGATGAGAGCATGTGAGACATGGGTGTACATGGGCTCGGTGAGTGCTTTCATGTATTGGGTTAGTCTATGAGAGTTTTTGAGCTAGGGTTTATTAGGGTTCATGTGGCAACTCTAGGGTATATAAACCAGGATATTGTGATTTTTACAATAAGGTTGGAATACAATTGAGCTTTTCTCCCTAACTCTCTTATCTCTTCTTTCTGGTTCCAACGCCAAAACCCTAGCTTTTCTCATCTTTTTTAGATCTTCTTCAGTTTGCTGGATTAACACCCAGGTTCACGCAAGAGATCGGATCTACGGTTGTGGCTCCGAGCAGCCGTAGGAACAACAATTGGTATCAGAGCAAGGTGATGCCAGTTGGGCTTACAGGAACTATATCTTATAGTGAAATATATACTCATCATATATGCAGAAAGGAAACCTAATTCTTCTTGGAGTTTAATTAAATTTTGTGGAACTTCAGGAAATATCTGGAGCTTTTTAAGAAAAAGCAAGAGAGATTTGTTGGTATGCTTCCCTCTTTGTCTATTGCAAGTTCAAGGATATTTTGGAGGGTTAAAAAAACTAATGTTAGACTCTATTTCCCCAAAGTGCCAAAGTTACTGCAAGATGGTAAAAAAACCCTTACAAGTTGATGCAATTGCTACTAGAGTCGGAAACTTGATTTGCAAGAGTTAGACTTCTACCACCAGATGATTAGAGGATAGAGATGGACTCCCTTAGTGAACCAACCTTAACCCAAATGTATGATTGGGTTGGTGATGATTATTTAATTCCGACAAGATGTGATAGTAGCACTCCGATAAGGAAACTTGAATTTGAAAAAAGAGGATGAGTGAGATTTTTAGGAAAAACGACAATTGGCTACAGCTATCATGGATCATGTATAATAGGTAGATCTTGGAACTTCGCCAAATATCATGAGGCAGCAATTTTCAAACTAGAGTTGCATCTTGTGGAGCATACATCTCATAAATGGAATTCTCACTTGGCAACAAACTTCTATGGTTTCAAATCACTCACATGCTATGAGAAGGGATGCAGAGGGACAACATTTGAATAGCATAATTAATGTGATTGTTGGTAAAGCCAATTACCATTAGCCATGTGGCGGCATTAGAGAGATTATTGATCTGATGATATACTGATAATACGGTAAATTGCCGGTTATTGAATCCAGGTCAGTTAAATATCGATCTAGAATTCTGACTAATTCACATAAGTGGGATAAAGTTATAGCCACAGGGTTATAGCTTTATACACAAGCCAGATCGTCCTCACAACCATGTCAGTGGGTCCAATAGCTTGCTTAAATCCTATTTATGAAACGAGGCCGATTTTCAACCATCCTACAGACAACTTAGGTGGAGATCGGTAATTCACCGCTCTAGAGATCAGGGATTCATCGCTCTGGCTATCTTCATTCTTCTAAGACTAATGCCTGAGAGCTCTTTTATGCCGAGATTGGTTTATAACCGACCTCGCCAGTGATTAGCAACATCAACATTACCTTAAGACGAGATCGGCAGCAAGCCGACCTACCAACGTAGCATTCAACTCAGCATCAAGAAGAATCCAGAACTCTCTGACTCTAATACAGTCGTCATCCAGCTAGGCTATAGCTATCCTTTAGCTATGCTACAGCCAGTCTCCACATGGGCTAACGGTCCATAGCTGCCATTAAGCTGGCAAGTCCTTTACAACAAACTAACGGCCTAACAAACTCCAAACGGTCTAAGCAAATTCTTCCTATAAATAGAGGGGTAGGATATCCTTCCGGAGGTAAACACAAGATTCACAGAGTTAACACTCTACTGAAATCTTCTCTCGACTTTTCCACTGAAGGAAGATCGAATTTCTTTCCACTCAAACCCTCTTTTATTGCCTTCTAACTTTTCATTACCACTATCTGTTCTCAAGGCCTCAGTTAACTTAGGCATTGGAGGGTCCTAAACTGGAGAATGGAGGGTCCTAAACTGGAGAATAGCCCATCGGTTCTTGGGACTTCCTTATAAGTTGATTTGCAATCTATATCGGCTCAACCCAAATCAGCTCTCTAGCGTGAGTTCTTTTCAACGATCTGAAGTCTTGCTGCAACAAATTGGAGCTAGGAGGGAGTCTACCTTAATTTTGTGGAAATGGTGAAAGGCATAGAATTTGACTCCATCTTCTTTAGGAGTTGCTTCGGAGATGGTTCAACCCCAACCTCTGGTGATGGTTGACCTGCAATAGTTTAATCTCCTGCTGCAGTAGGTCCAAGCTCTCACCAACATCATACCGTAGCTCCAGCAAACAATGGAGCAAGTGCAAGAACCCATCCCTCAAGAAGTTGTGTCACAACACAGCCATCTATCGGTTCCTCAAGAACCCTACTAGGAGCGTTTTCTTGATGAAGAAGAGTAGTTCTGTGAAGCGGAATCAACCCCCTATAGCAAGAAGCCACATTGGGAAGGTCTCGAACAGAAGCTTCGAGATATTGAGAGAAGGCTGAAGGAAGTACAGCTTGGGGGTCCTTTCAG
This sequence comes from Cocos nucifera, assembly GCA_006176705.1. Classification (NCBI taxonomy): domain Eukaryota; kingdom Viridiplantae; phylum Streptophyta; class Magnoliopsida; order Arecales; family Arecaceae; genus Cocos; species Cocos nucifera. Next base: position 559,159 of record QRFJ01000325.1, read on the forward strand.
AGCAAAAAGGATTTTCATCTCACATCCCCTTTTTCTACTAAAATCCTGAATGAATCGGTTCCTTCCTGGTTCAAAATGCCTGCACTTGAGCCATTCGATGGCTCCACTGACCCTCAAGACCATCTTGAGGGATATAGAGATGTTACGAGACTTCAAGAAGCATTAGACGCTCTTTTATGTATGGCCTTCCCCATTACTCTCAAGAAGTCTACGAGAGTGTGGTTCTCTGGACTCCACCCGGGATCCATTTCTTTTTTTTGACCAGCTGGGCAGGTTGTTCATTGCCTATTTTGGAAGCAATCTCCTCCACCTAAAGAACACGAACAGTCTCTTCTCTATGATCCAGCAGGAGGGTGTCTCTCCGAGAGTACATGGCTCGCTTCAACGCCGTCATTCTAGAAGTGAAAATTTTCAATGTATTTGTCGCCATGTCTACTTTGAAGTAGGGACTTAAGAGCTACCTCTTGATTTTTTTCCTCGGCAAGAATTTTTTAGAAACTTATAAGGAAATGCTGACCCGAGTCCAGAAGTACGCCCAGGCAGAGGAGGAAGAGAAGTTGAATAAGGAGAAGAAAAATAAAGAAGGAAAGAAGCGGCCCTATGAAAAGGATCATAGGAACCAAGGGAGCGTTAGTGATCGACCTCAGAAGAATTCGAGGTCCTGGAGTCCATCTTGAAAATTCGACAGCTATGCTTCCCTGTTCGCCCCTAGTGCCAGATCTTGATGTAGATTGAAAACCAAGGATATCTCCATCTCCTGAATCCCATGAAAACTCCACCTGCAAAGAGAGATAAAAGCTAATTTTGCTGTTTTCATCGAGATTATGGGTATGATACTGAAGAATGCCGCTAACTCAAGGATGAAATTGAGGCATTGATTCGTTGGGGCTACCTCAGCAAGTACCTCAGAGATCGGGCAAACTAAGCTTTGGAGCAATGCCAAAAGCTCGATGATGCCACAGAACACAACCGGCCAACTGCTGGAGTCATCAACATGATCTTTAAGGCGGTTGGATCTCGGGGGGGGCATCTGAAAGTTCTTCCTTGAAGAGGCAACGCACTAATAATGTTGTCTTTTTTTCTGATGATGATGTCCAAGAAGTTCAAAATCCTTTTAATGATACTATTGTCGTTTCCATGACTAGCAAATTATGATGTAAAAAAAAGATTTAGTAGATAATGGGAGCTCTGTGGATATATTATTCTATAATGCTTTCCAAAAGATGAATATTTTGAATAAATTAAAGCAAGTCGGTACTCCATTGATTGGGTTCTCAGGAAATTTGGTGGCTATTGAAGGAGAAGTCACATTACCAGTCATTGTAGGAAAAGATCCCTATCAGTCGACCGTAAAGCTCACATTTTTAGTTGTCAAGATATGATAGGAACGCGATGTAGTCGTTAAGACACCATGTTTATCAGTTTAATCCGATTTATTAAAATAATTAAAAATACATAGATAGTAGTGAGTCGGGTCGAATCCATAGGGAAGATAGTGTTTTTAGATTTGAAATCTTTGATTTTACAAAAGAAAAAGAAAAGAGAAGAGTTTTGGGATTAAAAGTAAAGTTGAAAAATAAAAAAAATAAAAATTAAAAGATGCAGGAATTTAAACTTGGTACTAAGATCTACTAGTTAGATCTTAGCATCTACTTGCAATAAAATAAAAAATAATAATTAAAGTATAAAAATTAAATTATAATAAAAATAAAAAGTTGAAATCAAAGTGCAAAAAATAAAATTTGCATTAATTAAAATTTTAGAATTTAAATACATAAAATTTTAAAAAAAAATAAAATAAAATAGCCTGATTTCTGATCTTGGATCGGCATGGGTGGAAAGATGGTGTAGAAGTCCAGCTTTTTTCTCTCGACATCAGTTGCCTCGAAGCAGCCATTAACCCAGAGCCTGGCTTGACCCTGTACCAAAGCTTCACCTTAATCTGAGATGTTGATTTTTGAAGGCCTGGGGTCCTTTTTATAGAGCTAGGGAGACTAGATATTTTTTCTGGAGGCAATGTGGGACTAAGGGTTGTTTTAATCGTGAAAATAGGAAGAAATCCGAGTGAAATTCGGATTAAAATAGCCCCTATTGAGTTCTTTTAATTCTGGCCGTTAGATGGTGATCCGATGCTTCCAAAAATAGACGTGTAATGGCTCAGATCAAGTCGGATTAATTTCTGACAGTTGGATCGCACTTGATGGAGAAATTTAGGTCGTTGATCACGCGCCTGAGAGTTTGATCGCCGTCGGGAGCCTTCTGGACCGTCGGATCGAAGCTGGAATCAAGCGCTGCCATCCGATGGCGATCTGGGTGAAATCAGCAATCGAAAAAAAATTTGATCGTCCGATCTTGACCGCAAACAACCACCACCGCATGATCGCGCATTTACTGTTCCAATGGACCGCGTGGATCGGCCACATCGTGCACCGCAACCAATCAGCGCCTTTTATTGACAGATGAAAAGACCAAAATGCCCTGTGAGTCGTGATGAATTTTCTGTAAACCCTTTAGGGGTCTAGGTCCACCACGTGGCAAGCTCTGATTCATCGGTGTCTACTGAGCTGGCGGTCCACATTGTGCTGTAGACCGGCTGATGACTTCTGGGATTGAGTCGGCTAGCGTGGATGGCTTGGCGCACCGGCTTGGTCGGCTTGGCTTGGTGCGTTTGGACGCGCCGGCTGCTGTAGCATGGCAGCTTGAGCCGTATGTTATTTTTCATTTAAATTTTTTTATTTTATTTCTTTAGAAATTCATATCTTTTTCATTTTAGTTTCGTTTTGCTTCAAACTTATTTCGTTATGATCAAAAAAATGAGCTCTTTCCATTGATTATAAAATTTTATTTTCTAATTTTTATTATTTTTTAATTAATTTTTTAATTAATAAAAATATGAATTTCTCAAAAATTATATATAAATTGATCATTAATTTTTAAAAATTAATATAAATTAATTAATAAATAAATACTTTTATTGGTGAATTTATGGTACTTATCATATCCCCAACTTAAGCTTTGCTCGTCCTCGAGTAAAAAAAGAATTTAGTTTTAAATATCTTTTAACTTTAGAGTTTCGAATTTTACCTAAGCAATTTTCAAAATGGCCATTGATATTCAGTAGAGCTTAAATGAGACATATCATTGGGGTATTAATACTTATCAATAGAAAAATTAAGTAAAGAACATTAAATTTTTTAGAACATTTTCTAAATTATCCCATCTTTATCTCTGATTTGTCTAAACTTTTATATAGGCAAGTGTATTGCTACTTTCGTCCTTCATTTATTGATTTTTATTTTCATATTGCCCACTTTTTGACGCGAATATCATTGCTTAGGCAACGGGACCCGGTTACTCAGTGGAAAACTAATATATATATTTTTTTTAACGTTGTACCACTATTGAGTGTTTTAATCCCTTAAGCTTTTTATTTGATCCATATAGCGAGTCTTGGGCCAATGACTCCCAAACTAGTTGGCTTTAGGGCACTAGGTATAGAATACCCCTCGGACTTACTAGCTCGAATCAAACAGGCTACGAGTTAAGACTAGCTTTACAACGAGCTTCTTTGCCCTTCCCACCTTTTGACGCGAAACTCAATGCTTGCTTAGGCAAAGAGGCTTGGTTACTCAGTGAGAAGTATTTGGAAACTATTTTATTAAAATAATTTTTTTATAGGAAGAAACATATAGTTATCCTACATAAGCCTATAAAAAGTAGACTTTTCTTTGATGCTAGTAGAAATAATTAGAAATGCTTCAAGAAAATTTTTTTTATATTCTAGACTTAACTCTTTATTGAATTTTCTTAATACTTGATTCCTCAATATCTCACAGATTCTCTGATTTGTGTATCAATTTTCTTTTAAAAATGCTTAGTTTAATTCAATTCTTAAGCATAATCAGGTGTCTAAATACTAAATACTAATTTTTTTGAGGACTTAAAATTTTAAACTTTTATTTTTCTCCCCCCCAACTTAATCGACATTATCCTCAATGGAGAAAAAAAATTAAGGGTGTAATAAAGAACATGAAAGAATACACCTGACTCAGTATATTTTTGGTCCAGCACATGTCTTTAAAAATTTAAGCCCTCCCTCCAGCTTATTCAAATTATCCTAAAATCAACTAAAAAGATAAATTAAACTAAAAAAAACTAAATATTGGGTTGCCTCCCAACAAGCGCTAAGTTTACCGTCTTCAGCCAGATACAATGCAGTTCACTATCCTATGTCGAATATTGGATTGACAAATTCTAATGGTTTTGAATTGCCAATTTCAGAAAGTTGATTTATAATCCTATTATTGATATAATCATTGTTAATTTTAGGGATATAATTGTAATCCCATTCTCAGTCCTATGTTTATTAAGAATTTCTTCTATTTGTTCTTCTAAAATGCTCATGAATTAAGTTTTTGTATTAGGAGTTAAGTTTGATTCAATGGATACTGGAAGGATATCTAAAGGTGGTTTTAATTCTGGAGGTAAATTAATGTGATCTTGCTTAAACAACTCCATTGACATTTTATTACATACCTTTTGATTAGGATTCAGGTCTGATATAACAATTACAGGCAAGGTTTCCTGTGAACCTAAATACTCAAGGAGGGATTTCAACTCTACTTTGGGTGCCTCTTCTTTTGATGACTCAGGTGATGGTTTAGTCATTTCTATGAATGGTTCAGTGGGAGGCTCAACAGACTCAGCACTCAAGTCTTCTCTAGTATTAGGTGTATTTATCTTATTATCCACTTATTTTCCTGATCTCAAGGAATGAATAGCGTTAACTTGATTATCCTGGTTTCCTTGGAATGGTCTATCCTTTTGATTCTTGGGGTTGGGTTCAGGTTGGCTAGGTAGCCTACCTCATTCACGTTCACTTATGGTAGATACCAGCTGACCAATTTCTAAGCGGGCTATGGCCTGAGAATTTGAATTCAGAATTTGGCTTGTGATTTGCATGAAATTGCTTAAGGTGGCATTGGTGTCAGCATTAGATTTGGCTAGGATTTCCAGGCTTTTCTCTAAAGAACTAAGTTTCTTTTCATTAATATTAAAGCCTGGTGATGGCAAGGTATTTATCACAGGATTAGGACTTGGGTTCTGCTGATTGAAACTTGGATCGCCTACATTTGGGTTTTGTGACTATGAAAAATTTGGATGATTCCTCCAATCTGGATTGTAAGTGGGTGCATAGGGATTGTTCAACGGTCTCTGATATGTGGCATCATTCACTTGTGCACATCCATTATCTAATTGGTTCATTGGGAGGGGACATTCCTCAAGGACATGGTCTAGTGCATTGCACCTGTTACACATGGGTGCAGATACTTGGTTCATACTGGCTGGTCTCTGAAGTTCTAAAGCCTCTAGCCTACGTGTCAACGTTGCAATCTTGGCTTCTGCAGCTAGGGAGGTTTGGTAAATTCCACCTCTTGAAGGTGTGGATTTTTCTGGTTCTCTTGTTGTTTCCCATTGTAAACTTTTCTCGGCTAGATCTTCTAAAAATTGCCAGGCTTCATTTGGTTCTTTGTACATAAATTATCCCTGGCACATGGACTTTAGCATTGTTCGGGAATTTGACTCTAATCCTTCATAAATTATTTGGCATAGCTTCCAAGTTTCTATTCCATGGTGTGGGCATTGGGTTAAGAGATTCTTGAATCGGTCGAAGTATTTCCAAAATGATTCACTAGCTAGTTGATAGAATTGGTTTATTTCATTTCTAATTCTAGCTATTTTATGATGAGGAAAATATTTTTTTAAGAATATTCTCATAAAACCCTCCCAGGTTGTGATAGATTGATTTAGAAGACTATAAAGCCACTTTTTGGCGTTATCCTTAAGGGCAAAATTGATTAATCTCAGTTTGATTTCGTCCTCTGACAATTATTATAGTTTCATGATTGCACAAACCTCTTCAAATTCCTTAATGAATATATATGCATCCTCTATTCCCGTAAATTTTGAAAGCATATTAATGATTTGAGGTTTAATTTCAAAGTTATTTGCTGTGAGTTGGGGCAACCTGATACAAGAGGGTTGGACAGAACCAACTAAATAACATAAATCTTTAAGGGTTTGAGGCTGAGACTGATTTTTTAAATCCATTGAGGTTGTAGGATCTGAAACAAGAACTAAATTCGTTTTGACTAGTCGATCTGAAATCCTTCTCCACATAGGTGTTGGAGAATTCACTATATTCTAAATGTCCTCAATCTTTTTTTTTTTAATTATATATATATATTTTTTAAATTTTTTTTTTAAAGTTCTAAGTTAATTCCTCCTTTTCATACCCTAGGACAACCATGCAACATAACTTCTCGTTATGCCAGGGCAACCTTATGTCAGGACAATAGAGATTGAAAATACCTAAAGTAAAAATTTTTATTTTTAAACAAGTTTCAAACAAATTAGTTTTAAGCTAAGATCAGCCTAGACCTAGACAACTCCTAACTGTTCCAAGTCAGCCTTCGAACACTCCAAGTGTAGGATCAGCCAATCAACTAGCTAGATAAGTGTAAGGTCGGTGGGAGTCCCCCCGTTGCTTGCCTTAGACACCAATTGTGCTTGGCCAGGTAAGCGAACGGAACTAATTAAGTAACCACCTTTCTTCGGGCCCAGTCATCCCTGAACCACTTTCCTAGATACTAGTCAAATTGACTAACCCTAACCTGGTTCAACTTTTAGGGTTCCTTGTCCTATTAAGCTCGAGTTCCTAGGGTTGATGTCTAATTGATTTTAAAATTAAAGGCTTAGGTCAATGCAGGATGCTGGTTGGTTGTTTGTAGGCCAAGGAAGGATGATCAAATCCCCATCTTATCTTGTTTAATTGGGTTGTGCCCTTAATTTGGTTTAATATGAATATGCACAAAAAATTTTCAATCAAAGGATTCTATGCAATTTAAACTAGATGCATGCAACTAATTGAATTCTGAAAGGCTTACCTTATCTCCAGCAATCACCAAAAAAAATAAAAATAAAACTAATATGATGCATGCTCTAAATAGTTAGAATTTTTAATCTTATCATGAGACTTTTAATTAGATTTAAATGGATATTTTTTTAAAATTAATTTAAAAATAAAGTAAATAAATAAATAAAAAGAAAAGAGGACTAGGATTAGGATTGATCTCACCAAGCAAAACTCCTGGTTCTTTTTGTTCTTTAATCTCTTTCTGCAAAATAATAAAAAAAAATTATCAAGTAATATTTATAAGAAAATAAAAATTTTATTTATAATTTATTTATAGAAAAATCAAAGAGATCAAAAATTTAATGTCTGTGTCTTCTCCGGCAACGGCGCCCAAAACTTGGTGCATTTGTTGGAATTATTTTTAATTTATTTAAAATAAATCAAAGAAATCAAAATAAAAAATCAAAAATAGTCTCCGACAATGGCGCCAAAAATTTGATAGGAACGCGATGTAGTCATTAAGACACCGTGTTTATCAGTTTAATCCAACTTCTTAAAATAATTAAAAATACGTAGATAGCAATGAGTCAGGTCGAATCCATAGGGAAGGTAGTGTTTTTAGATTTGAAATCTTTGATTTTATAAAAGAAAAAGAAAAGAGAAGAGTTTTGGGATTAAAAGTGAAGTTAGAAAATAAAAAAATAAAAATTAAAAGATGCAGGACTTTAAACTTGGTACTAAGATCTACTAGTTAGATCTTAGCATCTACTTGCAATAAAATAAAAAGTAATAATTAAAGTACAGAAATTAAATTATAATAAAAATAAAAAGCTGAAATCAAAGTGCAAAAAATAAAATTTGCATTAATTAAAATTTTAGAATTTAAATACATAAAATTTAAAATAAAATAAAATAGCTTGATCTCTGATCTTGGATCGGCATGGGTGGAAAGATGGTATAGAGGTCCAGCTTTTTTCTCTCGATACCAGTTGCCTCGAAGCAGCCATTAACCCAGAGCCTGGCTTGACCTTGTACCAAAGCTTCACCTTAATCTGAGATGTTGATTTTTGAAGACCTGGGGTCCTTTTTGTAGAGCTAGGGAGACTAGATATTTTTTCTGGAGGCAATGTGGGACTAAGGGTTGTTTTAATCGTGAAAATAGGAAGAAATCTGAGTGAAATTCGGATTAAAATAGCCCCTATTGAGTTTTTTTAATTCTGGCCTTTAGATGGTAATCCGATGCTTCCAAAAATACCAAAAATAGATGTGTAATGGCCCAGATCAAGTCGGATTAATTTCTGATCGTTGGATCGCGCTTGATGGAGGAATTTAGGCCGTTGATCACGCGCCTGAGAGTTTGATCGCCGTCGGGAGCCTTCTGGACCGTCGGATCGAAGCTGGAATCAAGCGCTGCCGTCCGATGGCGATCCGAGTGAAATCAGCAATCGAAAAAAAACTTGACTGTCCGATCTTGATCGCGAACAACCATCACCGTATGATCGCGCATTTACTGTTCCCATGGACCACGTGGAACGGCCACATCGTGCACCGCAACCAATCAGCACCTTTTATTGACAGATGTAAAGACCAAAATGCCCTGTGAGCCGCGATGAATTTTCTGTAAACCCTTTATGGGTCTAGGTCCACCACGTAGCAAGCTCTGATTTGTCGGTGTCTGCTGAGCTGGCGGTCCACATTGTGCTGTAGATCGGTTGATGGCTTCTGGGCTTGAGTCGGCTAGCGTGGATGGCTTGACGTGCCGGCTTGGCTCGGCATGTTTGGACGCGCCGGCTGCTGTGGCATGGCGGCTTGAGCTGTTTGAGCCGTATGTTATTTTTCATTTAAATTTTTTTATTTTATTTCTTTAGAAATTCATATCTTTTTTGTTTTAGCTCCGTTTTGCTTCAAACTTATTTTATTATGATCAGAAAAATGAGCTCTTTCCATTAATTATAAAATTTTATTTTCTAATTTTTATTATTTTTTAATTAATTTTTTAATTAATAAAAATATGAATTTCTTAAAAATTATATATAAATTGATCATTAATTCTTAAAAATTAATATAAATTAATTAATAAATTAATACTTTTATTGTTGAATTTATGGTACTTATCAAGATACTATTTGCATATAATGTTATCCCTGGCCGACCCGTGCTCAATGCCTTAAAGGTAGTGATTTCCATTTATCATCTACTAGTCCGATTTTTAATCAGAGATGGGACTGGAGAAATGCGTGGGGACTAAATGATGGCTAGACAATGTTTTTTGATAGCTTTAAAGATGAAGAAACCCATTGAAGCCCTACCAATTGAAGTGTCTGATCAAGAGGGCAAAGACAAGAATGGGAAAAATTTAGGTGAGTCAGCTGAGCCGCTCTTCGCTATTCCTTTGGGCGAAGATCCAGAAAAAATAATTCAAATAGAAGCTCAGTTAGATCTCGACCTAAGGAACAAGTTGATATCCTTTCTTCGGGAAAATGCCAATGTATTTGCATAGTCAACTTCAAATATGCCTGGGATCTCTGCTGACATCATCATGCATAAATTAAATATTGATCTCAAGCATTGATCAATGAAGCAAAAGAAAAAAGTTTTGCTTCAGAAATACAAAAGGCAATAGATGAAGAGGTTGATAAGCTTTTGAAAGCAGAATTTATCAGAGAAGTTCAATACCTAAAGTGGATAGCCAACGTTGTGATGGTCAAAAAGGCAAACAGCAAATGGAGGATTTGTATTAATTTTACCAACCTCAATAAAGCTTGCCCCAAGGATAGTTTTTTTCTTCCAAAAATTTACTAGTTAGTTAATGTCACTTCAGGACACAAGCTGCTAAGTTTCATGGATGTCTTCTTTGGCTAAAATCAAATCAAAATGGCTCCTAAAGATGAAGAAAATACGGCTTTTATCATCGACAAAGGTTTATATTGCTATAAAATGATGCCTTTTGATTTGAAAAATGTAGGTGCCACTTACCAGTGCTTAGTCAATAAAATGTTCAAACACCAAATTGGCTGCAACATAGAGGTCTATGTTGAAGATATGTTGGTAAAAAGCACAGAAGCAAATCGACATATCACTGACCTAGAAGAAGTCTTTGGGGAGCTCTATAAATATCGGATGAAGCTCAATCCCAATAAGTACGCTTTTGGGATAACAGCCGGAAAGTTTCTTGGTTTTTTGATGACTCAGAGGGATAAAAGCCAATCCTAAGAAGATTCGAGCATTGCTTGAAATGAAGCCCTCAAGCACTATGAAAGAAGTGCAGCGGTTCATTGGACGGATGGCGTTACTCAGCAAGTTCATATCCAAGTTAGTTGAAAAATATCTCCCTTTAAAACTTTGAAATAGATCAAAGACTTCAAATGGTCAGAGGACTGTCAGTTTGCCTTTGACAATCTCAAGACATATCTTGGCTCGGTCTCATTATTATCAAAGTCAGTTGAAGGTGAGGATTTATTTATATATCTATCCGTTTTATCTAATGCTATTAGCTCGGCTTTAGTCCAAGATGATGCAGGAATACAGAGACCAATCTATTATACCAGCAAGTTATTGTGGGATGCTGAAACTCAGTATTCTAAGATTGAGAAAATAATATATTCTCTGGTTACATTAGCTAAGCAGCTCTGACCGTATTTTCAAGCTCACTCTATTATAGTCTTCACGGACCAGTCATTGAGATCGGTCCTTTAATGACCTGACACATTCGGTCGATTAGCCAAATGGGCGATTAAGGTCAGTGAGTTTGACATCTATTATCAGCTTAGACCTTCTATGAAAGCTCAAGTATTGGTCGACTTCGTAGTGGAATGCTCCATTCTCGAAGAAGAATTAACTTCGGAGGTTTTAGAAGAAACTATCGGGGATTCTTATTGGTTTCTGCATGTCGACGGAGCTTCGAATGCCAAAGAAAGTGGAGCTGGCTTAATCTTAGCCAGCCTAGGAGTTATTACTGAGCATGCCTTGAGGTTCAATTTTAGGACTTCTAATAATGGCACCAAATATGGAGCCCTTATCGCATGACTCAAAATGGCGAAATAGCTTAATATTAAGAAACTTAAAGTCTTCACGAACTCGCAGCTTGTCGTCGGATAGATACAAGATCAATTCGAAGCCAAAGATTCTATTATGTCTCAGTATTTACATAACATAAAAGAACTGTCAAAAAGCTTTGATGATCTCGAGATCATGCAAATACCGAGATTGGAGAATGCCCGAGCTAATGCCCTGTCACATTTAGCCACATCGATTTTTTCTGAGCTCAACCAGAAAGTATTCATTGAAGTTCTTGAAAAATTCAGCACAGAAGTTTTAATGATTGCTCAAGTAGATCATGAACTAAGTTGGATAGATCCTCTAATGAATTACATAGATAAGGGAGTCCTGCCAAATAATCCTGTTGAAGTGAGAAAAATTAAAAGGCAAGTCTTGTGGTATATCACTCTGGACAGAAGATTATATAAGAGATCATATTCTTTTCCTTTTCTTTGATTATGCTCTTTGGAAGATCCACGAAGAAATCTGTGGCAATCACTTGGGAGGCAGGTCGCAGGCATACAAAGTTATCCGACAAGGTTATTATTGGCCAGCTATTCAGAAAGATGCTGCTGACCTTATCAATAAATATAACCAGTGCCAAAGATATGCAAATATTTAACATCAGCCTACTGTCGAGCTTATATCAATTACAGCTCCTTGGCCTTTGCTATTTGGGGAATGGATATCCTCGGACCTTTTCCTATGGCAACAAGATAGAAAATTTTTGGTAGTGGCCATTGATTACTTTACCAAATGGGTGGAGGCTGAATTGCTAGCATAAATCACGGAAAAGAAAATGCAAGACTTCGTCTGGAAGTTAATTATATGTCATTTCGGCCTTCCTCGGATTATTATCACCAACAATGAATGATAGTTCGATAATCCAAAGTTCAAGAAATTTTGTTCCAAACTGTATATTGATCACAAGCTCATTTCAATTGGACATCCACAGTCAAATGGAGAAGTGGAGGTCACAAATCGAAAACGTTCTTTGGGCTTACAGAACCATCCCCCGATGACCAATCGGAGAAACACCCTTTAAGCTTACCTTTGGGGCAAAAGCTATAATTTCCATGGAGATTGGCCTTCCAACACCAAGGGTAGAAAATTTTCATGAAGAAAGCAATTTAGATCAGTTAAGAACCGACCTAGATCTATTAGAAGAAACCAGAGAGAGCTCAAATCTACATGACGACCTACAAACAAAAGGTGGCTAGATATTATAATGTCCGGGTAAAGCCAAAATCTTTCACAAGGAAGATCTAGTTCTTCACGAGCTGAAGTCTTAAAACCCATAGAGCAAGGAAAAATTGCCCCAAACTGGGAAGGGCCTTATCGAGTCACTAAAGTGATATGCTCGGGGCATACAGGATCGAAAATTTAGATGGCTTCGATATTTCAAGAACATGGAATGCTAAGTATCTTAGATTGTATCATCAATAAATCATGAATAAAAGCTCCGAATTTTTGTCTCAATGAAGATGGATTTCTGTTTCAAAATATTAAAGTCGTCTTGGGACCGCCTCGGTAGAAATTTGAGCAAAATCAAATATGTCTAAATGAGGCTATGCTATCTGGCCAAACGAGGACAAGGTATAAAATCAAACATATCTAAATGAGGTTATGCTATCTGGCCAAACAAGGATAGGGCAAAAAAGATCAAACCTGTCCAAATGAGGCTATGATGTCCTGCCAAATGAGGACAAGGTACAAATCCAAACGAGGATAAGGTAAAAGTAAGTTTGTCCAAAAAAAGGCTATGATGTCCCGCCAAACAAGGATAAACAAAATCGTGAGATATCTGATATCCGGATTGGACCTCAAACAAAATCATGAGACACCTGATCTCTAGATTGGACCTCACAAATAAAATCGTGAAACATCCGATCTCCGAATTGGACCCCACAAACCAGATTGCGATCTTCGGATTGGACCTCACAAACTAGATTGTGAGATATCCAATCTCTGAATTGGATCTCACAAACTCTGATCGTGAGACACCTGATCTCCAGATTGGACCTCACAAACTCAGATCATGAGACACCTGATCTCCGGATTAGACCTCAAAATAAAATCACGGGATATCCAATGTCATGATTGGATCCCTAAAGTTTGTTATAACTTTCATTAATTTTAGGTTCACACTTGAAGATATTAGAGTTAGAGCTAAAAATATTAGCCACTCAACTATGACAGACACTCCAAAATCCTTTGAAAAGGGGAAGAGAGCGGGAAACAGACGGTTGAAATCCTATTAAAGAAGATGGAAATCTGACCTGCCAATCCCGAATTCAAGTGGAGATATTTCTAAACTTCTACTATGTTCGAATTATAAAACTTTGATCTTCTTTTAAATATTTAATTGAATGCATTTTTTTGCTGAATCAATTTACATCATGACCTAACTGAGGTCGATCAATACCAATCTGATCGAAGTTAGATGTTATCTATTACAAATAACTTAGAAAATTTTTGGGATTGAGAACAATTCTAACCCACATCAGGTAATATAAGATCGGAAATATCTGACATTACAAGCAATGACACTAGTAGTTATGAACAAAAAGTTTTCATTACTTTGAAAAATATATACAAAGCCCAAATGAGGCTGATATAACAGTAGCAAAATAAACAAAATAAAGAGAAGGAAGATTACAAAATCAGTTATCCATCTGAGGAGCTTGAGCAGGAGCAACCGCCTAGTCATCAGTTAGAGATCTACTGAAATGACCTTGATGGTTGGAGTGTCAGCAGGAGCAAGAGAAAGCTGTTGGAGGGCCACCTCGGGAGCAAGCTGGGGTGTGACTGCAGAAGGGGCCACATCCAATGTCGGCTGGGCAGGAGTCTCTGACATCAGTGGGAGGGCAGCCTCTTGGGTAATACTGCTTAAGTCTAAATTAGAAAAAAGCTTCTTGATCAAACTCTTACAGTTGGCAAACCCATAGTCGAAAACCTCCTTCGAAGCCTCCGTGACCTCCTCCTGGAAGGCCTCTGAGGATTTATAATCCTCCATAGCTTAGGCAGCAGTAGCTTTCCACTTCTCGATAGCCCTCTGATAAACGAGAAGGGCCTTATCTTGAGTCGTCACCATATTGTCCCAAGAGGACACAATCTCCTCCAGCTTCTTCACCTTGATCTCCAGCTCGGGAATCTTGGAGATCTTCTGCTTCAGCTCCAGCAGCTTCTCCTCGTTGGCCTTCCTTTAATGATCTATCAAGGCTTTATTATTCTCTCTTATTATGGCCAATTTCTCCTGGAGTTGTTTCTTCAACTCTTTGGCGACCTTGGCCTCTTTCATGGCTTTCTCCTCCACTGCCTTTTTGCAGTCCTTTGCAGACTGCAACCCCTCTTCTATAGCTTTTTTATTATCAAAAAAATCATGCCATGTTGTCATAAGGTGAGTGTTTTCTTACACAAACACCTGTGCAGCGCCCTGGCATGCCACACACCAAGGCCAGCCCTCCCGAGTCCTTCCCTCAGACATACTAATAAGCACGCAGCAGTCCAGCTACATAAGCCACATATATAGCTCTGTGTCCCTGCCTAACAACTCTGTTGCACCGAACACATGCGACATCCTCAAGTACCTGCAAGCAACCCGACCCATCGAGTCGACTACAATACTCATGCGCACATCCATGCTATAACGTAGACTCTTTCCAAGAGTGCTTCACAGCTTAGCACCTCTATGCCAACATTCAGGCTTTGCCCCTCAAGCCAAGTACTGCTCATCCAAAATATCTCTATCCTCAACATACTTTTGTGCCACGACATAACCACTGAGCTGCTGATCTATAACCTACCAAGTTGTCCTTTAAAACTACACAAAACAAATCCTTACAGCACGACCATGCAACGTATTGCTATGCATGAGGCTCTGGCAAATCTATCTCAAGTGCCGTCTAGCTCAACTATCAAGTCGACATGCCCTACAGCTTTTTGAAGCTACAGCCAATTGCGCACATCCGAGCCCTCTTAGATTTTGCCATCCAAGCTCCCCTATAAGCTCCTGTGCCACAATCCCAGTCTTGCATCCTCAACATGCTATTCCATCTATGGCCATACCATACGACAATGTTCTTGGTCTGCTCACACATCACTGCGCACTACCATGATACTAGTATTAAAGTCTGCCCATCAAGTAAATATATCTGATCGGCTAATCCTTGCATCAAGCTGTCCTCTCCTCGGCACGGACCCTTTTGGTTGTCTTTGATCCTTGGCCTAGCTCCAAGGTATATATCTGACCAACATTCCATAAACCACGCTTGTACTCCACGACCAATTGATTTTGGTTGATCCCTGCAAGACTTTCCCCCATGATGCTTGCGAGACTTGCCTGTTCAGGTAGGCCACACTCTTGTCCGACTAGTTCTCTATCGCCTCTTCGCTCCGCTACAGAGATCAAGAATGTATAGAGTAGCCTGAACAATTTCTCAAGAATAAGATCTCTCGAAAATTCTCACCCCGCATAATGTGATCAGCTCGTCTGACCAGCATTGTCTCTAATGCTTCCATGCGAGACCATCCGGGCATGGCACCATCGTTGCCCTGCGATCGTACCACCGTGGACTTGTGTCCTACGAGCCATGGGGGAGTCGGGAATGCAACCAAAGCTCTACGCTCCTCAAACCAAGAGGAATCCTCGAGTATCCACACGTCCTGGCGGTCTCCCGCCATGCCAAATATCATGTGTCTCAAGCCCCCGATATCATGCTACAGCTATGCCGTACCTTGGCTAACCATTGCTTCCCTCAATACCCCAACAAGGCATCCTTCTAATCTCCAACCCGGGAGTTCCAAAGTATTGAGCTACATTGCAACCTAGTGAAGCCAAAATCCTTTGCAACATCGTGCCACACCCATGCCGACACCCCCTGCGACATGCCTGCAGTCAAGCCTGTGATAATTCTTCCCTACTCAAGCTGTCGATGCCCTCATGGACGTCCAAACCACTTCTTGAAGTATGGTTGCCATGACCAATCTTCCATTATAGCCACTACAATCATGGTACCTCAAGTCAAAGCCCCACGGTCTTGATGTCCTCGATCCTTTCTTCACCGCTGAGAATCCATCGTCCACACCACACAGACTCTTCCATAGAACACAAAATGATCCGAAACCTGACGTCAGCCTTTGCTTCTATCCTTCAGCTATGGTCCTTTGACCTTCCATTGCATGGCACTCCTCGGACTCTTCCAAGGCTTAACTCCCAAATGCCTTAATCTGAGAGCAGCCATTGCATCCTTTAAGCTTAATGTGGTCCTCTGATCATCAACTTCTGTTGAAACTTTGTGGCACTCCTTAGACTCTTTCAAGGCTTTACTCCTGATTACCTTAATTTTAGAGCGGCCGCTGCTTCCATCAAAGCTAAATCCATTGCCAGTAATACAAAATGGCTCTCCTTGGACTACCTCCAAGGCTTAACTCCTGCCCATTTGGATCTAGGAGCGGTCCTCTATATGAGTCCCCTCTAGCAACTCATCTTTAATGCTTAGCCTTGCTACGTACCCACCTTGCAGTCCTATGGTAATTCTGGCCTTTTCTACTCAGCACCATGCCTTCAGACCCTACCATACTGCACCGATGCCAAGTACTCACAAGTTGCCTCCATGACTTTGCACCGTCCCATACTAATATAGACTCATAGATGCTATCAAGCGAGATCCTGATATCCGATCAAAACCACTTCCCACCTTGCTTGAGTGCCTAGACATAGCAGTCTTCACTCCGAGCTCCAGTCATTTGCCTCTGCAGAACCATTTGTTCATGTTGTTTTCTATGATCCTCAGACTGTCCCGATTGCTTCTGTGTCTTCACTCTGAGTCTGTAGTACCAATACAAGGCTACCCCACTAATCTGCCTCACTCTTGTGACTCCAGTGCCTCGACATCCTCTTGCATCAGACATCTGAGCTTTATAGTGCCTCGCAGCATGATTGAACCTTAGCCACCATGGCCAATGTTGAACAACCTTTGTGCTTCATCTCTTGCAACTTGACATTGCATGCCTATGTAGTGAGTAAGCACCTTCGGTGAAATATTTGCCTTTAGTACCTCGGCTTTCTAATGCCTTCACCCTGAGAGCAGTTCTATTAAGTTTGATTATTTTGTTTCTTGCCATTCAAGTGCTTCAGCTCCACAATCGCTCGCACAAGAGATGGCTCATTCCATTGTTCCCACATTTTTGTACAACTGAGTCTTATGACTCTTTAAGTCTTCACCTCAGCTTGCACTTTAAGATTCGAATGCTACATCTTTCTCTACACTATAGACATATCCTAGTACCTCAGTCCATTTGCTCAGCTCTGCCTCTTTGGAGATTCTAATCCCTTGAGATGCTCTGCCTTGTGACTTGGCATGCAGTCCAATTGCTTCAGCATTCATCAGCACTCTTCATCCCAAATTTCTTTCTTCAGCCACAAATTGATGGACCTTCACATCAACAGGCTCCTGTCCAGTTGTCCCTTCGATGAGCAACCTTAATCATTCAACACGGAGCACATTGCCCTGTAACATGCCCCCCCACTTTGAGTAGTTAACACCCATAACAGACTCAGACATCTGGTTCCTTCCAAACTGGACTTCAATATCTCTGGGCCTCTTTACTGCTTCGAATATCTCCGTATCTACAGCAAAATATATGCAATTTGATACCACATGTACCAGAAGCTAACAACATCCATAATGTCGACCATCGACTTAGCCAATCTTTGGCTCTGATACTAATTGTCACAGGATGAGTGTTTTCTTATCCAAACATTCATGCGGCACCCCGGCATGCCACACACCAAGGCCAGCCCTCCTGAGTCCTTCCCTCGGACATGCCAATAAGCACGCAATAGTTTAGCCACATAAGCCAAGCATACACCTCTGTCCTTGCCCAGCAACTCTGTTGCACCGAACATATGCGACATCCTCAAGTGCCTGTAAGCAACTTGACCCCTAGAGTCGACTACAATACTCATGCGCACCTTCATGCCATAACGTAGACTCTTTCCAAAAGTGCTTCATAGCTCAGCACCTCTATGCCAATATTCAGGCTTTGCTCCTCAAGCCAAGTACTACTCACCCAAGATGTCTCTATCCTCAGTATACTTTTATGCCATGGCACAACCACTATGCCACTGATCTGTAATCCATCAAGTTGCCCGTTAAAACTACACAAAACAAATCCCCACAGCACGAGCATGCAACGCCACTGCTATGCATGAGACTCTAGCAAACCCATCTCAAGTGCCACCCAGCTCAACTGCCATGCTGACACGCCCTGCAGCTCTTCGAAGCTACAACCAATCGCGCACATCCAAGCCCTCTTAGATTCTGCTATCCAAGCTCTCTCGTAAGCTCCTGTGCCACGATCCCTGTCTTTCATCCTCGACATGCCGTCCCATCTATGGCCATACTGCACGATAATATTCTCGGCTTGCTCGCACATCATTGTGCACTGCTATGATACTGGCATCCAAGTCTGTCCATCAAGTAAATATATCTTACCTGCTAATTCTTACATCAAACTATCCTCTCCTCAGCACGACCCTTTTAGCTATCCTTGATCCTTGGCCCAGCTTCAAGGCATATATCCGACCAATATTTCATAAGCCATGCTTGTACTCCACGATCGATCGGTTCTCGTGGATCCCTACAAGACTTCTCCCCACGATGCTTGCAAGACTTGCCTGTTCGAGTAGGCCACATCCTTGTCTGACTAGTCCTCTATCGCCTCTTCACTCTACCACAGAGATCAAGAACGTATATAATAGTTTAGACAATTTTTCGAGAATAAGACCTCTTGAAAATCCTCACCCTGCACAATATGGCTAGCTCATCCAACCAGCATTGCCCCGAATGCTTCTATATGAGACCATCTGGGCATGGCACCACCATTGTTCTACAATCGTGCCACGGTGGACCTATGTCCTATGGGCCATGGGGGAGTCGGGAACATGACCAAAGCTCCGCATCCCTCCTCAAATCAAGAGGAATCCTTGAGTATCCACACGTCCTGGCGGTCTCCCGTCATGCCAAATATCATGCATCTCGAGCCTCCCAATGCCATTGCCACGGCTATGCCGCACCTTGGCTAACCATTGCTTTCCTTATTACCCCAACAAGGCATCTCCCTAATCTTCACCCTAGGGGTTCCAAAGTATCGAGTTACATTGCAACCTAGCAAAGCCAAAATCCTTCGCAACATCGTGCTACGTCAATGCCGGCACCCCCTACGACATGCCTGTGGCCAAGTCCATGACAATGTGCTTAGTAAGATGCTTGAAAAACATAGCGGAGTGAAAGAAAAAAAAGCAAAAGTCAGATCGGTCTTAAACCAATGTCAAGAAAAAAGGAAAAGAAAAGAAAAGAAAGAGAGAGAGAAGAAAGAGGATTTACGTCCAAAATACTATTGAAGTCGTAGTTGATCAGCTCTTCCAGTCCGAGATCCCTCCTCCGGGAGTTTAGATCCCGCTGTGGCATCATCACGCACAGCAGGTCCCTGTCGAGTCTCGGCATGTTGAGCAGGAAAGCTTGAGTAAGGTCAAGCTTTTCATTGGATGTCGATGGTGATCGACCTCGGGAATTCTCGGCCCACTGCTGGGTCGAGACTGTCTGGCGGATGCCGGGGTTTGTGCAGTGGATGGATTAGACCTCAGCGGTGCAATAGATAGACTCGATCTCGGGTGAGCCGCTGGTTCTTTAGGAGGTAGACGGACCGCCTTGGTAGATTGCCAATATCCTTTGGACACTGATGGAGTTGTAGATGTGGGGGCCGCATTGATCACTAAAGGCCTCGAAGCAGAAAGGGGAGCAGATCGGGGGGACACCGATGTGGGAACGGTGATTTTCTTCTTCTTTCCCCTCTTCGCAGTAGGAAGGTTGGTGGGTTCCTACTTCCTCTTCTTCTACTTCGTCAATCTCTTAGGATCGAACCTTATGAGTGCTGTCACAGCAAAGCAAATACATTGATCAGAAAAATATTCATGCATATGAAAAAATGTAGCGACAAACTCATCTTAGGGAGAGATCTGACTGATGTCGGAGTTAAATAATAACTGGTCTGTCACCAGCTGGCTAAAGCTTGGGCACCTTCATACCCAGCAACTCTTCAAAGACCTCTTTGTTCCTAGGCAAAACTTGGTTGTTGTTGTCCATTTGAGCCGAGGTTTAACCCAGCTACAATTGAAACCCCAAGGAATATCGGAAGAAACGAAAAAGAAACGACTCTTCCAGTCGTGGATGGAGGAAGGGAGAGAAGGACCGAATTTACAATGAGGTTGGGGTGAAAAATACCACCAACCCTTCTCTGTTGGATGTTTCTTCAGGATGAATAATGCCCTAAAAGGGAAAATCCTAAGTTCTATGGTAGCAAAACTACAATAGATGATAAAAACCAAGATAATCCTGATGGTATTAGGAGTAACCTGGGTCCAATGAAGTCTATAAAAATTCAAAATATTATAGATAAAAGGATGCAAAGAAAATTGCAGTTCGAATCAGAGTGTTTCATTGTAAAAAGCAATATAACCCTCAGGAGGCTGTGTAACTTGGTCATCCGGACCAGAAGCTATCAATTAGAAATTCTCAGGGATAAGATAGTTATCCCTAAGCTTCTTCAGGTCAAAATCAATCAGGGTTGAAGGTTCAGTATCCTGACCAAAATAGTCTAAAAACCTTCTTATCGGAGACTTCGAACCATTTTCATCGGAAGTACTAGCTCCGGTGGTCACTTGGGATGGATTATCCACCTCAAGCTCAAGTTGGGGTTGGGTAGACCAAATTTCTTGGTCAGTTGGGACTATTTCCCCCCTTTTATCACCGCCGTGGGAAGTACTCTCTTAAGAAAACATTCTTAAGAAAAAAAGAAGCAAAAGGAAGAAGGACAAATTGAACAGAGAAAGCAAAGGAAAGAAATTCTAAGTAGAAGAAACTCTAACCCTAAAAGCAGAAGTGAAAGATCAACCTAAGGAAAAAAGAGACCTCTTTTGGCTCCGGTGACTCTCCTTGACTTCGGTGGTGGCCGAAACCCCTTTTCTTCTCTGATTGCATGGACGCTAGGAAGCTTTTGGAATCTCTTTTGCAGAGTCTCCGCACAGGAAGGAGCATTAAAATGATTCTCAAATGGTTGCTGCCCTATTTATAGAAGATGGCAACAGTCCGGATCAATCCATCCATCATTGGATTCAAGCCATTTGTCAGTAATCTAAAATGGCTATAGGGAAGCCGTTTCAATGCATCCCATTTTGATTAAGCCACATAAGCGTGATTCATATAATGATTCAGATGATTAATGGAAAAGCGACACGTGCCCCACATCGCCTGGATAACAACAGAGCTGGCAATGATGATTTTCCGCCTCTCTATGCTTCTTTAATTATCAGATATGATGGCTACGGTGAAGTTCCTCCAAACAATGCGGCATGTCATTTTGAATCATTAAAAAAATTAATTCTGGCTGCGGTCGTGCGGCATAATTATCGGTGAAAAAAATTAAATGATGTCTTTCAAAATGACTTTCCACATCTACTGTGGAGAATTCCACTTCGAGTCTGAAAAGTGGGGGGCAAGTGTTGGTCCAGCCAATTACTACCAGCCAAGTGGTGGCATTAGAGAGATTATTGATCTGATGATATACTGATAATATGGTAAACTATCAGTTATTGAATTCAGGTTAGTTAAATACCGATCTAGAATTTTGACTGATTCACATCAGTGGGACAAAGTTACAGCCATAGGGTTATAGCTTTATACGCAAGCCAGATCCGCAATTTACCGCCTTCACAATCATGTCAGTGGGCCCGACAGCTTGCTTAAGTCTTATTATGAAACGAGGCCGGTTTTCAACCATCATGCGAACAGCAACTTAGGCGGAGATCGGTGATTCACCGCCCTAGAGATCAGTGATTCACCGCCCTGGCTATCTTCATTGTTCCAAGACCAATGCCTGAGAGCACTTTTATGCCGAGATCAGTTTATAATCGATCTTGCCAGTTATCAGCGACATCAACATTACCTCAAGACGAGATCGATAGAGAGCTGACCTGCCAATGCAGTATTCAACTCAGCATCGAGAAGAATCTAGAACTCTCTGACTCTAATGCAGCTGTCATTCAGCTAAGCTATAGTTGTCCTCTAGCTATGCTACAGCCAGTCTTCACATGGGCTAACGGCTCATAGCTGCCATTAAGCTGGCAAGTCCGTTACAACAAACTAACGGTCTAACAAATTCCAAACAGCCTAAGCAAATTCTTCCTATAAATAGAGGGATAGGATATCCTTTCGAAGGTAAGCACAAGATTCACAGAGTTAACACTGCTAAAATCTGCTCTCGACTTTTCCACTAAAGGAAGATCGAATTCCTTTCCACCTAAATCCTCTTTTCTTGCCTTCTAGCTTTCCATTTCCTCTATCTATTCTCAAGGTCTCAGCTAACTTAGACATCAGAGGGTTCTAAACCGGAGGATACCTCACCGATTCTTGGGACTTTCTTGCAGGTTGATTCGTGATCTACATCGACTCAACCCAAATCAGCTCTCCAATGCGAGTTCTCTCAACAATCTGAAGCCTTGCTACAACAATGATAATCAGTATATCAAAACTTAAGCTACTGCTGATAATGAAATATGAAAAGGGTTAACAACTTTTCAAGTACCATGTTCAGTGCACGTGTCATTAAGAGACCAGCATGATATGCACACGGTTGTGTCAAGTACTACCATGCTAACATTTGGTATAGAAGACGAAAAAGATGTATGGCACCATTTAAAGATATGCAGCTAGCATGCAAAGTTATCGGAGAATTGCCTTCGTACATGTATCTCTATCGTTGATGAGTAAGCTCTAGCCACGTATGCTAGACTCATCAAAGAAGTCTAAGACAAGCTTCTATGAACTTGATTTAAAAAAATAAAAAAATGAAGCAACTGAAAATAGATCAGTAACTTGAGGAGATGATCGTTAAGACTAAACCCACATGAATGGTATACTCTCCTTCAAGTACATCTGCAATGTCATCAAAATGTTTGCCCAACTCTTACTAGCGAGGTAGCTTTAGTTAATGATTGTTAATAAAATAAACTCACATGAGTTGTTTTTTCAAGCATATCTGCAATCCAATCACATTTTGGCTCCTATATGTTTGGATCCTAATGTTGCTATCTGCTGCAATAAGCTATATAATTGATGTGGGTCGATGACTGTTGATACAGACCACTGTAAAGTGTAATGTACATGCCCATCAAAGTCTAGACTTTAGAGTTTTAGCTCAAACCAAATTGTTTAGTTAAATCAGATCATTTTTTGCCTAAAGATAAAATTAAATTGGTCATGAAAACTCAACTGAGTTAGTTTGGGCCAGATTTGACAAAAATTAGACTGTCCTGTCCTGTCAATAAATTCCAAGGATTTCAGCTGGATAATGAATTTTAGATGAAACTAAAATATGAGGCGAAAAGGCCTTATTTTGGAAAGTTCTCTTAACTCTTTCAGTTGAGCGGGCAATAATTCCAGCCTCCATGATGCATTTCCACAAGATTGACTTGAATTATGTGAGTTTTGAGTATATTTGGGAGCATGAAAGCGGTGCCTTCCAGACAAGCTTAAGAAAAACATAAATTTAAAAGTCTGTTATTTTAACGTTGAAAAAATTTTGTAGATCTTGCTTTTATTCCATAAAGCATCAAAAATAACCAAAATCAAGATATTATGATATTTATTTTTAAAAAGATTTAAGAATATTCATGTTATTTCAGCATGAATGCATACTTTGGTGCACAGTATTCTCATTAAATAACATATCAAGATTTTAAGTTGTTGTTTGCTTTCTTAACTAACATGTATCATTTATTTGTGTTTTTCATTTTTAATGAATTTTAACAATTGGACACTATCTATGGTACACCTATAGGTTCCAAATAGTGCAATATATTTCAAAAATGATATTTGATATATTCACGCTCAAAAAAAGATATTTGATGTACACATTGTTTACATTCAAACTTGTATTTTTCTTTTTTAACTTATTTTATGGAAAATATTCTGAATCTACATTGGATGCATGGAAACCACCAAACTTGCTAAAAGTGAAATCGAGTGGTTTGGTTGAACCAAAACCAAAATTTTGAACCTTTCCTATGTCATTTTGATAGCCATGCAGTATAATACATATCATGTGGCATGATGGACTTTTTAAATTCTTGAATTTAAATACATTAACTTGCAAATAGAGGAAGGGATAAGTGGCTTATTTTGCCAAATTGGTTATGTGAACCTAATGCTTTACTTGATAATCTTGGGCATAGTTGCTGTATACAAGAGACAGGCTCCAGCTTTTTGAGGCCTGACAACAGATTGTCCAATCTATAACACAGCCTAGAGATGTGCCCATTGCTATTAGATAGGTTAGAAGAATCATGTCCAAGTTGTTAGGATAAGACGATGAACAAAGGTCTCAAAAACCATGATTTAGGCATGTACTGTTTATTGGCTGGTAGGGGTGAAGCCCAAAAATTTTGTCTAAGAGGGTCAAATTGTTGTGACTTTGTCATAATAAGTTAATAATTGTTACCAGCGTTTAGCTAAAAGAAATTTGATATATTGGTTCATCTGAGCTAAAAACTATTTCTTAAGTGTTGTATTTTAGTTAGGCATCAAAAAGTTCCATCTTTTGTGTGAAGAACCTAATTTAGGCTTTAATAATCACCTTTTAATGGGTCAAATAATTATATTTTCTAAACTTATTGCAATCATTGTTAACATGATGTTGAAGCTTGTGATGGTTAGAATCATGTAGCAGATGGACAAGTGGGTACTTGCATACCAAAGGTGTTGTGGGCCCTCTAAAGTATCATCAATCAATCAACTGGCATCAGTAGGTAGATGAGCAAAGCCATCACAAGAATGGAGGGTGAAGAGAGAGTTAGTGGATGAAAATCAAGTTGGGCCGTCAAGCAATTAGAGAATTTTGTGATTGTTAAGATTTTCTTTGAAAGTTTGTTGTGTTTAACAGTTGTAGTTTAGCACAAGTTCCTTAGAGCATTGGTGCACATCAAAAGACAGTTGCCAAACTGGTTCCCAACCCATTGTCACATTAACTTATCAGTGTGATTCATGATTTAGGACATTCACAGGCATCCATATCAAACACCACCATCAGATTGGGAACCTGTCTGATAATTGGTTTGGGATGCTTAAGCATTTTCCCTAGGAGAGTGCTGTCAAGAAGTCAAAGGGCCTCTCTGACTTGTCTCTTCAGAGCACTCCAAAGGGCACCAAAGTAAATATATTTGGGATTGAACGGTAAGAAGAACTGTATGATTGAGTTTTGGTAGTTAGTATACATGGGACTAGTGTTAAGAGGATCATTCATCATTCTACCATTAAATGATTGGACTGGGAGATTGGGAAACATGGGCTAATTATGTGATGTGATTGGATGGGGAAGTGGAAGTGAATAAAGGGCTGGACAAGAAAGTGGGCTTTAAGTTCATCAGGGACCACATAAGGAACCAAACATGGAACTGGGGGGCACAACCTTGTAAGATAGGGACCATGTGGACTTGTGGAGTTTAGAGGGCAGCATGGCACCCTCAAGTCATGACCGTTTAGCTCCACCCTTACTAGCTGGTACAATGTATACTGTGGTAGGGGCGTGAACCTACACATGGTTTATCCAATGATTATAGCTATCGTATTTTTTATATAGATCAGTAAAGGTGATACATACTAGGTAATACAGGCCATATTGACCGTGCTTGAGTTCTTGCCATGAACAGTCCCACCCCTTTTTGCAAAGATTAACTAGTTTTCTTGGGTTAAAAATTTTAGTTACCACCTATCTATTGTCTAGATAATATAATTCCATAACAAAAGCCCAAAGACAACTTTCCATAGTCATTGTTTAATGAAACCAAGTTGGGACGAGCAGGGAATGAGCTTATTCTGTAATAATTGAAAGCAGGTTTGATCAGGCCTTTATCCTATCCATTATGAGGGATACCAATATGCTATCTTGGTCAAATCAAGTGCAAGACCAAGCCTAGAAAGAAAAAAGGTTTTGGCTTAGGCAGACAACTAGGCCCTTGGACATGAGTTGAGCCTAAGAATGTGAAACCTAAATAAGTTCAAGTCAAGCTAAAGATTTAAGTATCATCTGAGCCAATTCTGAGCGTAGCCAAACCTAATAAAGAGCATCCTAGGGCCTGGTATAGCTTGGGCCAAATTTGCAGTTATATGCCTTGTGCTTTTAAGCCAACTCAGGGCTCAGTTGACCTCCACCATTTGTGACCCAACCTCTTGAATCTCCTAGCAAGCGTATATAGGTAAAAAATGTATAATCTACTGCTGTTCACAAAGGCAAGATGATTTGAGCCCAAAGACATATTGAGCCCTATGTGCAATTTGAATCTACGAGTTGGCAACAAAGCTTCAGATTCTTTCTTGTGGTTGATGAATATTCTATTTATGATTGTAGTGTTTTGGAAAATTAAGTTGTTTATGATGGAACATGATTCAGTTTAAATCTTAAAAATACTTGCATCATAGGTTATTGGAGGGACTGGGATCTTTTATGCACCTTTAGAAAGTGCACTCATGCTTGATATGAAACCAAAAAGGAATAATGCTTTACATGCTAACTTCGCATTTGATTGTAAACAAGGTTTCCAATCTCAGTATGAGACCCTATACAGGGGAATGATACACCATATATCGAGCATTGATATGGTACATAACTTGGTATTGACACTTGATAAGGCACATATTGAGTCCCAATACCCTGTTGGTATAGCCCGTACCGAGCTGTACTGTCTGGTATAGCAAACTATGAATGTATTATGTTTTCATATTAGGGCCTATATTGATTATGTTCCAAAAAATAATGCTTCTGGATCCACATGATAAGTTAGCATTAGATTGCAATCATGGATTCAGATTGATTACATTACTAGTTATAATTAAAAAAAATATTAAAATCGATTGACTGATTCATGTGGAGACACTTTATTTTTTCCAATTTGGGGTGATTGCTTCAAATATGTAATGTCAATGTGCACTTCATATCACTGGAACTTGCATGGTCCACAATGTCATAAGTCTCAATACTGGGCCCTATATCGATACCTTACTGGTATGGTATGGTACCTCCAACTATGATATGCTATGCCCCTATGCCAGCACATGTAATGTGATTGGAGCTGATATAGCAAAATGATATATTATGTTACTACCAAGGGAATAGCCCTATGTTGTTTCTAGTACCCTACTGGGTCCAAGGTTCTAAAGCTCTCATTTGGTTTTGATTTGGGCCCATTGTGCAGAGTTTCATTTTGTTGATTTGAGAGGTTTTGGCAATTTTACTCCAAGTTTTGAAGTTCCAGTCAAAAAGTCAGAAAAATAAAGAAAAAGTATAAAAATTAACAAGAAAATAAAAGAAATCAAGAACAAGTAATTTTCCATTATTTGATGGAGTTTTAAGTTACCTAGAATCATAATTTTTGTGGTTTGGAGAGTTATCGGCTAAAATTAAACTATACTGAAACATAATGCATTAAAGATATCACATAAACATTCTAATCTCTTAAGCAACACGCAATTATCGGTTGAGTCAAGCATAAACTAATATATTGGCCAGGTATTTTTGAATAAAAACAAAACTAAGCACTGTACCTAGCTCTTCTATTGTTGACAATGAAGGATAACTACTCAACCGGTACAATGTCACCATCGCTAACAATGGAAGAATAGGATTTGGGAGAAGAGATCAGCGCACCTTCTGTCGTTGCCTAAGCTCCCATTACTCTCGGGGCAGGGATGGGAGAGGACTAAAAATGTTCACTCCCCACCAGTGTAGCTGAGGGAAAGTAGACTAGTGGGGGACATGAGGTGATGTGAATGTTCGTCATGTCCCCCCATACATTCCCTACAACAATGAGATTATAGGATATTAAGGAATAATCAAAAGGAGTAAGCCAATAATAATAATTATTAGATGTTTAGTTGTTTAAAATATATATATATATATATATATATATATATATATATATATATATATATAATTGAATAATTATTAAAATAAAACATTTACATGTTAAACAATTAACAACAAGGAATAAAAGAGTTTTAATGAGTTTCTGCCCGACTGAAACCAAAAAAAGAGTCAATTTTGGATAGGTCCTGGCTGAAAGCGATCAATTTTGGCTGAAACTTTAAACCTTGATTGGGTCAATATGGTGCACTCCGTACCATCGAGTACAATATAACACTTAAAATGTGGTCCACTTGATAGAAGGGGGCCCAGTTGAAGTACAAGCCACATACACTCAAATGATATTACTCAAGCATTTTTGGTATTGAATGATGAATGAAAGATGATACTTAATTTTGGTTAATGAATGGTGAAAACAATTATTTGTCAGAAAACTTTTGGCCTTTCTCTTCATCTTTATATATGTTAAGTTATTTATAATGTTCTAAATGCATCACTGATCATTAGTTATTGCTTCATTAATCACCATGTTTTGTGGTGAATGATCATATTGTGGCATGGTTTAGTAAATAGTAATTCTAGTGCTATGATAATCCATCTCCAGTGTTGAACCTATTAGATATTGTTGACATGTTTCTATCAGCTTCAAGTGGTTCATTTGACATGGTATCAAAGCCAAGTTTGTTGGAGGTCATGCATTTGAAACCCCTAAAGTCTTATTTATTTAATCAACCCTAAGGGTTTAAATCTTAGTACCGGACCTAGATCCTACTTTGCTTCCAAGACAATATGGTAATGGTCTAGAATAGTATGGTAAGGCCAAGGTTCGCCGTCTCAGTATCTGACCCCATACCAATATCATCCTATTATAGTGTCCGTTTGCAATATAGTATGAGAAGATGAGGCATACCAAGTATCGGTATGGTATGAGACTGCGTACTGGTGTGGTATGGTACTGACCGGTACAATAAATCTTGAGTATGATGTACCAAAACAGCCAAGAATAAGAAAAGAAAAATAAAATAAGAAAGATGTGTCCTAGTCCATCCCAGTCCTTCTTGGCTATCCCAGTTCTATCCCCAAGTGTTATGATCCATCTAAGATGATCGGGACATATCATGATGTGGCAACATCTTGGTTCAAAAGAAATCATGCCATACAGGTGTCATAGGTACTGGTTTCCTATTGAAATGGTACATTGGTGACTACACTATCCATTTTGATGGGGCTTAATTCCTTGATCAACTAAGTTTGTACCTTGGCTCGACTTAATTTTCTTGACTCTTTCTTGACTCCTTCCACCTGCTTGATCTGGTTTGCACATTAGCAAAGATGTCAAGCGTGATATATGTTGTCAATCCATTCCCTATTGGCTTAAGCTTTTGGGTCAAGTGGTTAATTAATGCGGAGTCCATCCTATTGAGACTGACATACATGATAGTCCTTGGTTTCCTGGCAACCATAAAATTTGTGTAAGTCCAACAAATGCTTGCCATTTTAAGCTTCTTTTATCATCCATGTCTCATTCATTTCTTCATGTTCTTATGTTCCTTCCCACCTATGTTTCCAACCTGATAACGTGCACTAACACATCATGGGAGAAAAAAATGAACTTACAATGGATTTATTTTGCTGACTCCAGTAGTTGGGACTTGGCTTGATGGCTATAGCTTTATGTTAGTCTCAATTTCTTCATTGGCATAACTTTTTCTTCGTTATCATGATGAATCCGTGGTTCTTAAAAATTGATCTGACTCATTAAATGATTTGCAAGAGCTTTAATTGTTCAAAATGTGGATGAGCAATTCCTGTAATTTGGGAGTGGCATATTGAAGCCATTAAGGATGATCTAGTATGGATTAGGATCATAATTACCCTTATCATTTATTATAAAGTTAATATGGACTCATGATTTTTCTGCCCTACATCTTCTTTTATATGTTTCATATTTCTGTTTTACTTTTTGGTGATGTATATAGTCCAAGCATAGAAATTGATTTACAAGTTCCATAATGCTTTCACCGTGCATAGTCATTGTTTAATAGTTTTTGTTGCTTAACCTTGTGATACATAAAATCGCTTCTTATTCTCAAATCAAGGATCTGTACAGATAATTCCCCCAAGTCATCAATGATATTGAGTCTACTGAATTTTTAATTTTGCTTTTCACCTCAACTCTAATAGCTGTGATGGCCCTTTTTTGAGAATTATGGAGGGGATGACACCACCAGGATTCAAAACATGGGCCTCTCCCATGTGGAGAGGGATGCCAACCAGCTGAGATAAGGATTATTGGCCGGCTGAAATGACCTTGAACTTCTGATTTTGTTCAAAATCTGGAGAATATCTTTAGATTCATGTTTCTAATGTTTTCAGATCTATTTGATAAATGCTTCACAGATCCATATCATATGTTTACCCAGCCAAATGCATGATTCTTGGCACATCTGAGCAGTAATCTCTCTCTCACTGGATGTGGTCATACAGAGTAGCTGTTAAACGGTTAAGTAGCACCAGCAACACTGTGTAGTTTGTATTGATATTTGTACCATGTCTGCATCTGAGGATGTCTAAAAATTTTTCATTTGAGAATATCTTTTGTGTTGCATGGGTAAGTTCATTAGTATCCATTTTTTTTATCTAAATAATTTTTCTGTTAAATAATAATATGATCTAATCAAATTGATGTTATATAAGCAATACCTCTAGTGGACAATTTATTTGGCTCATATGTTTGAATAAGCAATCCTTATATATCCCTGGAGAGCTTCTTTTCTTTTCTTCTTCTTCTTGTTTTTTTTTTTTGGTGCTACTTTTCAGATATTTCTCTATATGTTGTCACTTGTTGGGTAGCGATTTTGTGATTTAGTTTGTAAAGGAAGAAAATCAAGAGTTCCTGTTTTGTGTCAGGTTTTTCAATTGCTGAGAGATAAACTTTAAAACAGAAGGAAAATCTTCATCCAATTGTTGGGAGGATTTCATATTCTTCTAAGAGATGTTGGGAAGTTTTGATGGAGATCTAAATTTGAGCAATATATTTGCAATCAAATATAGCTGATTGGAGGGTTGACAACCATCTAGGGGAGCTAAAATTTCCAGCTTGATTTGGTACATATTAAGTGATCTACCATGACACCATCCTACATTTGAGGCTTCTGGTTTTGAATCCTTAACTGTCATTTCGGCCTCTCCCATCTTTTGACTTTTTCTTAAATTTGTGGTATGTCATCCTTTGGAGGCTTGTTTCTTTGAAATGATATCCTAAAATTGCATATGAGAGCTGGAGTCCCATAGTGGCAAATGCAGCTTTCCCCAGTCTCCTGATTTGACATCTAAAATGCTATTATTCATACATTCTTGACTTGTGTGAATTGTATGAAAAACAAGACTTTGCTTATTAACAATTCAAAGTGATTGGAGGCAATGGAGTACGTAGTTCTTTAGGAAGGGTTTTGACACCATGGACTAGAGATCCTTCATTTGGGGATTCATACCATATTATCATCTACTGCTGACTTCCTTCAAGAGTATATGTGCTTGTTTGATCACCATTTCTGCATGTTTAAGTTCATGGTAGATTATGCAATCATGATCTTGGCATTATTTTATGTGTGCGCGCTTTTTGAAGTTACATGTTACAACTTCTAATTTAAAATGTTTTATGTCCCTAGCAAATCGAGTGCTTGTTTAGGTCAACTTTATGCTGAGTGCTGTGGCATCATTCTTTTATGATAGATTCCTCCAATTTGCTTGCCCTAGCACTAACATTTTGGGCAAATTTGTTTATTAAAACTAACACAGGCGAACTGGGTGATAGCCTAGTGGTTGCCTCCCTCATCCTTTGGAGGAGGTTCCAGGTTAGAAGTTCAAACTTTGGCAGGTGGTTCACCAGGTGTTTGGCTTGGGTAATTCACATAATTTTTTTGAAGTGATTGCTGATGCCCCCACCATTATTCTCAGCTAGGGAAGACTTTTGAGTTCGGTCAGCTAGATGATGCAACCATGATCATAACATTGTTTTGTGTGAGTGCTTGTTGAAGTTATATGTTACAACTCAATTTAAGATGTTGATGTCCCTAGCAAACTAAGTGTTTGCTTAGGTCCACTTTGTGCTGAACACTTTCGCATCATTTTTTACATGAAAGATTTCTCCACTTGCTTGCCCTAGCACTTTGAACTCACATAATTTCTTTGAAATGATTGGTGATGTCCTATCATTATTCTCAACTAGGACTGGAAGATGGACAGCCTTTGAAAAGGTTTTCCTGCTTTCCATTTTGCAGACAAATCCTATACATCTACTCATACTATGTTTGTTCTGCAGTATAGTTATGCATAGTTCTAATTATCAAGGTTTTAAATACCACTAGTGAACTCCATACTGTATTTCCATGCATTGTACCAGACCAGTACTGTACTGGGACAGGAAGATTGACAACGTTTGAAATGCTTTACATGCTTTCCATCCTGCAGACAAAGTTCATACATCTCTGCGTAGTATGTCCATGCTGCAGTATTTAGTTATGCAGTTTTCTAAATTATCAAGGTTTTAAATACCAGCACTGAACTCTGTACTGTTTTTCTATGTATTATATCATACTGGTACCAACTGTATGTACCAAAACTGACAGCTTTCAAAAAATTGAAAAAAACATTGGTATCGACCAATATGATTGTATAATACCGCCAGCACTGACCAGTACAGCTGGTACGTACTGGTCTGGCTATTTCGGCATCCTGGCACCCATCCTGTGCCAGTTTTGTGCCACAAGGCTGCAGTACCAGCCATACTGTCTCGTTTCAGTGGTTTTTTGAAACCATGTAGTGATGATAAGTAGGATATGTTTTCTGGTGCATGATGAGCTTTCAATTGACAATGATTGCAACATGCTTTTGAAGGCAAGTATATGCCAAAAAAATAAACCTTCTATCATAAGTTTGTACTTTGTCTTAATTTTTTTTTTTGTTTTTTAGAACAGACAGCAGATTTTGTTGTCCAATAACTATTATCTAGGGCACAGAAAGTGTTGCATCATATCATTAATTGTAGATTATGATGGATACTTATTGGTGATGTAAGAAGACAAAAATCAAATCAAATCTGTTAGATGGCAAAAAGAATTCATGGAATATATGGCAATTAATGTAGGCTTATCAGAGTTGGAGCCTGCCTTTCCAAATATCAGTTTCAAGTACTTGGAGATTACTTAACTAGTAATATCTGTTATGAAATAAATTAAAAAGTGAGGTTATGTTTCAGATTCCAGTTGCTCCGCTGCAGAGAGGTGCTGAGATCCCTCCAGTTTTCAATTATACGAGGATGAACTCCTTTCATGGGCATTTGGATGCTCCCCTTGAAAAGGGAATTTCCACACTGATTACATGGATCTATGGAGGGAATGATGTTGCTGTGGAAGGGTCATGGGATAACTGGAGTTCAAGGTAAATGCTGCTAGAGAAGTAACGGTCTGTGCTCATCATCATAACCTTCCATTTACTCTTCCACAGTAATCCGGTTTGTGAATAATCAGAAAGAATAGATGACCTACTGTATTTTACATGTAAGAATTTTTCAGGAAGGTGTTACAGAGGTCAGGCAAAGATCACTGCATCCTGTTGGTCCTCCCATCTGGGGTCTATCAGTACAAATTCATCGTTGATGGTGAATGGAGGCACATTCCTGATCTTCCTTGTATGACTGATGACATGGGGCAAACGGTTAATCTTCTTGATGTCCATGTCAGCATTCATCATATGTTTTTTTCCCATATGCTCTTATAAGAAAGGATGAACACATTGGTAAATTGACCAGCATCCCATCAACCTTTGTCCCTCTTATTCCAGGACTATGTTCCAGAAAATCTGGAAAGTGTTTCTGAATTTGAGGCACCACCATCCCCAAACTCCAGCTATGGTTTGTCGTTTCCTGTGGATGAGGACTTTGCAAAAGAGCCACCAGCCCTTCCACCCCAGATGCATGTTACAGTCCTTGGGCCCCAGAGCAATGAGGATTCTTCAAAAAAGCCCCAGCATGTTCATCTCAACCACCTCTTCATAGAGAAAGGATGGGCTTCGCAGTCACTGGTTGCCCTTGGCCTGACCCATAGGTTTCAGTCCAAGTATGTGACTGTCGTCCTCTACAAACCTATGAGAAGGCCGTAGAAACATCACCTAAAAAAGTCTTAGAAGGTTACAGAAACTGCTGCCAGCCCCCACTCTGTAAATAAGGATGCTGGAGCTGCTGTAGGTTTAAGGTGCATCTGCACTAGTGCTGCGAACTCTTTCCTTTTATAATAAGTTCATCTCAGGATTATGTTATATCGTTTGAGCTTTTTATCACTGGACATCAACCCTGAAGAGTTCCTGTTTGTTATGACCTTTCCAACATGACAAGTTCATGTTGGAATGTATATGGCCGCATGGAACCGCTCGGCTCTCCTAACAAGGGCAAGGTACTCAAAATTCATGCTGGACACCAAATGTTTATATGGAAGTTGGCCTTGTTACACCTCTGTGGCTTTGTAATGATTAATGGCAGAATGAGCTTGAGGCATGACAGTAGTCCTTGTTAACTGCTAATTGCTATCGCATTGCATAATCTTTAGATGGGAAGAACATGGTTTTAGTAACACTGTTATAGCCGCATTAAGCCATTGCTATTATTAAATAGGTTTCCATTCCTTTGTGTACTTCTTCCACTGTTTGCAAACCAATGACTTGAGAAGGCAGAAATGGATCTGATTTGTGCATGGCCAATTAACCAATTGCAGGAGTGTTGAGGTATTGAGCATTGCTGGATCTGAGAGATTGTTGTAATAATTTTTCCTTCATCCAAAGTCAAATTGCTGTTTATATGCTGGTGGTGGCTTCGGTCCCATCTCAAGTAGCTCTACTTTCAGCTACTGAGTCTGTTTATACGAAGGTGCTACCGGGAAGCTCTCGATTATTTCCTTATGTTGTTCATCAAAATTCATTCTAGTGTTTACTTCATAAAAAGCGTTCATGGTAAAGGGACTCCCAGCCCACCCAAGCATATAGAGAGACTTTGAGAGCCCCAATAAGGATAAATCGAAGAACAACGCCTGGCTTTCCCGCAGATCTTTCGCTTGTGGGTGCAAGACGCCATTATTTAGGGACCTGTAAAAGCTGTTAACCGAGAATGCTCCTGTTGAATCCCATCTCCACCGCGGCAAAGGTTTCTTTAGCGCCTCCATTTCTCCAAGTATTGCCAGAAGTTGTTCCACCTCAGCTAGGCTGCTAGAGTCCAAAGGCACTCCAATTCTAACCATTTAGTTGGTGAGAGTCCGGAGCAAAATGAGAATGGTCTAATTCTCCTAGAGTCTATTTCTAATTCTCATCTAAGGATTTAGATCTATATTTTGATTTTGATTTTGATTATAGTCGGAGGATATGAACTTTCATTGCAATGCATTCTGATTCCGATTCTGTTCATGAACCAAACATCTTCTACAAGTTCATTTCAGTGAAATGAAGTCATCCACTCTCCACTCTTTAAACCATTTTCCGACGTACCAAAAAAAAAAAAAAGAAAGCAACCCTTTTTCCCGAAGGGTGGAGCCACCTTGAGGACTCCTTTACGGGCATTTAAAATTCTCATGGCTGAGGAGGGCCAAGAGGAATACATTCCAGACCACCCAGTTTCCAAGAGGCTAGATGAATAGGATGCCTGTTTACCCCGGTACCCCTGTTCTAAATCCTCTCCTGATAGATTCCATTCCTGACAGCACCCTCTTCTGGTAGCATAAAGAATGACGTCAAAACAAGTGAAACTGCTTGAGATAAAAGCCCGTTAACCTCTGATCCATGCTCTGTACAAGGAGATCCCAATCAGCTCTTCTTAACCGTCCATCCATCAAAGCAAGACCTCCTGCCCGCATCCTGCCTTTTATCAAGATAAAACCAATAGATGGTAAGATTCAGCTTCAGCCAATGATGCACACCTCAGAAAAATGGATTCGGATTTCTATCGAACAGAACATCCGCATTCTGCACCAATCACCCAGAGCCCTTGATAACCCTAAATTGTTTTGCCTTCAACATCTTGTTCAAGACATCCGACAACAAAAAGGCAAGTGCAACAATGGTTCCCACGTTGCCATTCACCAGGACAGAAGCTATAGCGTTCTATTCCGGTCTCCACCATCACTTTCTCAGATGGCAGTTTGGTTTTAGCATATTCTTGTTTCATAACACTAATTTTTGTTGATTTCCATTACTGCTTATCTCAATCACTCTTACAAGCTGGTTAATTCAAGTTTGGGCATTTCAGATATGACAATGTTTTAGCGTGCATGATAATCCCATACTGCAAAATGTATTTGCTGCAGACAAATCATCATATCCAATGAGCTTCTGAGCTGCATGGATGGGGTGAAAGTTGGCCACTAATACATGGAGGTAGCTCTGTCACTGATGCATTAAAACATGCTTCCCACTACTCCCTTGTCTACCCATTTATGGATATCTTAATGGAGATATATATGAGATTATGATAACAGAGGGACCTGTGGCAGGTACACGTACATGCGAAGGCTGCAAGCTTCTTCTTCTGTTTTTTTTTCATAGGCGAATAAATTGAAAGCACGCCTCTTCCATAAAATATAAGTATTCTAACTGAGAGTAAATTTGCATTAATATTTGAAAGGAGTGTAATGCTTAGACCCCTGTGCACTGCATAACAGCATCTAATCCAGGCTCCACCTCGCTAGAAACCATCAAGGGACGAATCTTGTGAATCTCAGAAACCATTACGGGACCAATCTTATGAATCTCCCAACGGCCCATCCAGATGTGACTGCTGGAATGTAACATTGGGCTTAGAATATACAATGATCAT
Organism: Cocos nucifera; assembly: GCA_006176705.1. Taxonomy (NCBI): domain Eukaryota; kingdom Viridiplantae; phylum Streptophyta; class Magnoliopsida; order Arecales; family Arecaceae; genus Cocos; species Cocos nucifera. The sequence goes on from QRFJ01000325.1 coordinate 595,947, forward strand.
CATAATTCTAGGTAGAAACTTAAACTACTCATTCAACCATTATATCCGGTGTATTGATTCAAGGCCCCCAAGTTCCTCAGGGTGACAAGAGCACGTGCTCTTTCAAACTTAAAAATTAAACCATGAAAACAATGGTGTAGAAGGTGAAATATATACTTCATTGTGCAACAAGTCTGAATGGAGTTGCGATCATGCACAATGCAGAGCTGCCCTCCCACCAGCGCCTGGAGTCCCACCATCATTTGGCGGCACCAGCGCCAACTCCTCCTGAACATGACACCGCAACAAGAAAAATACATCAAAATTGTGACAGAGATGGACCGTTCCAGATCTCATATCATGTATTAACCTACAATGGTGGTGGTGTGTTCTCGAGTGTTGATTGATGATGCATGGAAAAAATGTTTATTTGCCTGATTGTAATTGGAAAGTCATGTGGGCACAACATAATCGTTTAACCAGTAAGCTGCTGAAGACAAGCAGATCGGAGCCATCAATTTTAACTCATGATATATCAGTTGTCTTTGCTTAAATGTATGCTGGTGAAATGCAGTCTATTTATGCCAGCAAATCTGTGCCATGGAGAATTTCAGAAATACAACACAAAAGTACCCTTTTTACCGCTCACTCTTCATCACTGTCAAAGACAACTGCCTTTCTACGATGCATGGTTGTCTTTCTTGGTGGAGACTCCCCATCCGATTCTAACTCCTTGTGTTTCAGTCTGTGACTTCCAGTTTCCTTGATCTTTCTCGTTGGTTCCTGTAGCAGGCACAAAGTTGATAATAGAACATCAATGATAGGCTACGCTTCATAAGACCTCTCAATTGGAAGTTCATGCATATTGTAGCCAATTCTCATAAATGCTCTGCAAAGGAAAATTTCAAGTTACGCACACTTAACACAAGACTGACCCATTGCCACATCACTTGCACACAAGGACCACTTGCGGCCAATATTTGAAAATTTTATATGGGAATGACAGGCTCTGCTTAAAATCTGTGATATCTCGATTAGAGATATTTCATATGTAGCCTTCTAGTTAAGCAAAAGTATTTAATAATTAAAGTGGCACTAAATATATTCAAAAAAAAGAAAAAAAGCTCATATCTGAATCAAGGTCTACTCAGATTTTTAAAAAAAATGAAAACTGGGGTGGTAAAACTAAATGCACCAACATGTTACTGGTCAACAAGCATCTGTCAAATTCACATCCAACTTCCTGCCAAACTCAGTAAAACTAGAGTACAGCACATGGCCATAGAAAAGCGGAATGCAGAACTTCATGAATGCTCCACTCTAGAGTTTGGAAAACATAGTAAAAAAAAAATAATACCAATGTTACCTGCAATAGTTAACAAACACTTTCTTGCTACTAATGTCATCAAACACAAATCCAGCAACAACATCAGCTTTTTATGCCCTTCCTTACAACTTCTGTCCATGTTATCTTAGAAGTATGATCATAAGAATGACTTACAATTTAGTGTTGAAAGTCACAAAATATCTAAAACTCACAAGTCTGAACTCCAAAATTTGTCAAGACCTCTCATTAGTAAGTTATGATCAGACAATATGAGAAAAACGAAAACATTATAGATGAACCGAGTATGTGTTCCATAAGTTTTTGTAAATGAATATCATTGCAATATAAACATCAAATTGAATAACAAATGTTTCATCAATATATTGATAATGAAGGGATAGCACTTAAAAGAGAGAACGATCTTTTGAAATTTTAAATGCTTACTAAGGGCATGAACCAGCTTTGTGCAATCTATATACTGATTTCATGCAGTTCCATTTATTCTCAGAACTCAAATTCTTGATCATGACTTCAATCCAAGTTTTTGGAAGCCATTTGTATTTTTCAGCACCTTTGCTTAAATCCCAGCCCATCTTAATACATGGTCAACCATCAAATGCTGCTCCATCAGTTCATGGTCTGCTAATACAATTCTGAACATCCTGAAATTTATCGATTTCATAACACTGACCTTTCTAACTATATGATAAATCCTTTCCCACACAATTAATATAAATATAATATACTTAATAGTGTGCTCTAGCAGGAGCTTTTTTACTCCAATTAAGTTGAACTTGCTGACAAGCATGCATGACCATGCACTGTATGTAGGTTGTTTCATAAATATCAGAGATAGAAACCAAACAATAAATCAAGAGTAGGTAAAGATATATATTACCTCATCTTCATCTTCTTCAGACACAGAATTTGCACCTAGGGCTTCTTCGTCTGCCTCATCCTCCTCATATTCATCTTCATGGTCTGCCTCATCTTCCCTTGTATGTGCTGGTGACCTCTCAATATCCTCACCATCACTTTCATATTCAGATTCCTCCTTGTCACTCTCTGAATATCCCTCTACCTGGCGCCTTGCTGGACGAGCTGTGGCGAAGGCTGGTTTGCGAGGGGCATTCTTGTGTATATTTGACTGATAATCCATAAAATTGAGTACACATGTTTTAGTAAGTTGAACAAATAAACTGGCAAATTAAATGTGTGGAAATAAGGAAAGCAAATGCAAACTCACTCTCTTCGCATTCATTATGCGCTTCTCAGCCTGTGCTTCTGCTTCCATATCTTCCTCAAAACGATAACGAGCTGAAGCTCCCCGGTGAGAACTGTAATAGTCTTCAGGCTCATCTTCCTGAACTCAAGAATGATGAAATCAACTAATCAGAAAAATGTTCCATTACTGTCTGCAACTTTGTGATAGCAAAAAGTCACACACTCAACGAATTTAGGCCATGAAAGGAAATAAGCATCAATTAGCAAACATCAGTGAAACCAAGGAGCTAATAAAGTGCAAATGATTACCAACAAATAAACATGCAACATAATGTGCCAATCTAAGAGGAAAGGTGATCTGACAATCTAATAGGCATCTCAGTTTTACTGGTTCAACAAAGAACCAATGACAATCCTTAAGAGCATGAGCATACCAACACATGCACATAAAATGCACATGATAAAAACACAAGCAGCAATGATAAAGAATTAGAAACCATGGCACATATGAGAACAAAGATTAAAAGAATGGAAACAGAAGAAGAAACCAACAATAACACAAGCATGCTAACGATGTTAAATGAATTATCAAATGATCAATTGCATTATCGAGAGCATTTCTTTGGAGAAAAACTTGTTGATTTTGAAACATTCCACCTATTGAAGTTGAGACAATTTTTAATATATTATATGTACATTATAAAAATAATATATATGTTGCATATGATAAAAAGAGGAAAACAAAACTAAAAATACAAGTTTATAATGTAATTCAGAATTAAGAAATATTGTGAAAGCATCTTTCTCAATCTTCTATGGTTACTAACAAGTTTGTCAAGAACCTTAAAAGTTAAAACACTTTCATATTATTTCATTCGACTCTGTTATTTAGTTATAAATCAAATGTCAAATCACCAGTATCATAAAAAGTAGACCTCATCTAGTGCCTCCTCCAAAAACCCAGGAGAAAGCTGCCGTCCTCTGCTCACAGTTTGTGTGTACTTGCGGTTTACTTTTTCACGTTTCCTCTGAAGAAGTACATTAGCTCTAATTGTTTGGCCTTCGACCTGCAAGAAACTCCCCCCCTCAGTATAAAATATCTAAAATGATGAACATCCATAAAATAGTTTATTTAAGAGATGAAAATAAATTCACATAGGCTTGCTTATATTTGGATGTTAGCATAGGACTAGGACTTAATAAGCAAAAGGTCCAGTGCACTGAATGGTCCTCAACAAGTCCAGAGCACAGTTAGCTCAAGTTCACTTTCTATCAGTCTAAAAGCTATTGATTGACCATCGATCAAAGAAGATGAATGACAAAAAGGAAAACATGAAGACTTGTAGATAATCAGTTAAATGGTAGTTATCGAAAATATTGAGACTGATTTAATAAGCTTGAGAGTCAAAGCTGCAGAAACTCAACGTCCAGAAAATATAGTGTTGAAAGATCAAAAAGCAATTCAGTTAAAGCAGCTAGCAGAAGCAATCTGCAAGTGCATAAAAATAATTTGGATTGTAAGAGCAAAATTGATGACAAGGATGTTGAATCCAATCCGACCATTCAGGTGCTGGCCAGGTCAGATTGTAAATATTGAATAGATAAAGCAACTTCTTTTGTAATTGATCGAACACAGATGACTGAACCAGCAACTAATAGGTAACAACTCATTTACAAAGGGTCAGCAATCATAAGCATACACTAAAGTATAAAAATGTGGTTTCTTAAATTACAGGACAAACATCTGGATGAAATATTTGCCAAGTTGGCTATGGTGAAAATGAAATGACTGGATGCCAGGATCTCTTACCCTTTCCTTCTCTTCTTTTTCTCTCTCTGGATCAATATTGGTAATACAATTTTTCACTTTGTAAACCTTCTTATGACGTGAATCAACAAGAGCAGTCAGTAAACGGTGAGACTTTGATGATAAAGAAGATGGCATAAATCTCATCTTCCGCAAAAGCCTTCCTTGGGACTGCAAGATTCCCTGCATTAACACAGATATCAAAGCAATTAATTTAACCAAACGTATTGTCATAAAGTGTTGCAAAGAAACCCAAATTATCAAAAGATGTAACCAACTTAACAACCATCCATAAATCATCCATATGCTAAGATATAAAATGCTTGAGTCTCAGAGAATGATCATCTCACAACAGAAAAGAAATGAGAACCACCTTTCCATGCCGAAGAAATACGTGGGTTTGATCGTGATCTGCCTCATTCACAGATATGTTAAGAACTTCATTACCAATCAGTAATTGCAGACTTCCATCTTCCCACCTTACAAAACGTGCATTACTTTCATACTGCAGCAAAATATGCATAAAAATGTTAGACACACAGACAATGATAAAGAATTCAGTTGCAACCTTAATTTGCACTGGAAAGTACATACCCCCCCAAAACCCCAAACCCCAAAACCGGCGGCTGGGCAAAAAAAAGAAAAACACACACACACACACACACATGCAGATTGCCTGTGGGCTGTGGTTGCCTCAGAAAGGGATATACGGTCAAGTGAAGTCAATCAAGCAGCTTGCACCCAAGATCTGACTGCCACAAGACAAAACTGTGAAAGAGTAAGACAGGCTTAACAAGCTACTGCTTCAGTCCTAAGTACACATGCTGTCATGTGCACATAACAAATGACGTTTATGCACCCTAAAGGTCATAAACAGGAATGTTGAAACCATGCAAGCCTGGTATTGACATCATATGTTTTCTGCTATGGCCAGTGCTTTCCGCTAATTGGCACAAATGGTCTGGCACAAATACAAGCTAAGCAGCACAAACCAGCACAGCTGGTACTTAAATCTACTTCAAATTATCTCAGGTTGCAAAACATAAGAAAAATGGAATCTTGAAGGAGCATAATACGTGACTTTTACTAACAAAGAGAACCAGCTAATACAACCAAGCAACTAAACACCTAAGGTAATAGAAAAAGGTAAATCATGCCTTCACCTTAACCAGAAACGGCAAGGAGCTCAAAATCAGGAATTTGGGAGAGCGGGAGAGGTGGGGCAGAATACAGACACGTGGTCATTGAATCAGCAAAACAAAATTTGATAAGTAAAAACACAAATTCAGACAAAAAACAACCACACCAAACAACCAGAATTAAGCTGAATTCACAACAGATAAAGTGCAATAGATAGCTACACAACTATCCAATTCTCTCAATACAGGTCCTACCATGTTTTGGTCCTCTTAAAGCTCGACTAGGGTTAAGCTGCCAAACAAAGAGCACCTCAACAATATTAGAAATAACTATTTTAACTGTCTGTTTCGTACAATAACCAGTCCAAGCCTGGATAACAGAATAAAACTATAGTCACATCCTATGAACATGAATCCATATACTGAGTTAAGTTTGCAATAAAATTATAAAGGGAGTAAAAATCTGAGAAGGCCATCCCACCAATGGACAGCCAGTGCACAGGTAGGGGAAACATGATGTCATGATCCTTGCTCTCCTCTCCATATAACAAAGTCAGACCATTATATGATTACCCACATACAAATCCTTCTCCTCATTATAGATGAGCAGGCAAAATTTCAGAAACAACCAGCAACTTGACTTTCAGCATAATTTTCTTTCAGTTGCCCTTGGCTATATTCACCCATCCCGATATGAGAAAAGCCTTATACTAGAGGGGTACCAAGAATACACCACTAGATAATAATTTACAGATTGCACTATCGCTTTGCTGCAGTTTCATCATGAAGTTTGACAACCTACTTGGCATACCTACTTTTTTCAGTTTTTGAGAAAATCAGGTCCACAAGTTCAAAATAAAAAATCTCCTCATCCATCAGAAGTCCTTTGCAAGATGGGTCATAGATCCCTTGAACCCTTTTGCTTACCAAACCAAGTCTCTTGAAGCTCAGATTTTTATCATGGTCAATGGAAAAATTAAGAAAAAGAGGAAATCACAAAAACATTATACATGCACTATGGATCCATCCAGAATTTACTTCAGTTTCAGTTGCCAACTTTAAAGCTAAGACCTTAGTTATACATCCTGAACTCTTGCTTATGCATCCTGAGCTTTGTCCACCACAGGACCTCAGCAATGCTGTTCTAAGTTTCCCACAAAGCAACAAGCCAGATTAAGGCCAACCATAGTTGTCCATCAAGACTCTAGCCAGCACAAGCTTTAACTTTCCTAATGTCCAAAACAATTCATTAATGTTGATTTTGCAAAAACTCACCTTTATATAGTACCAACTGACACATTCTTAATATAATTTTATCATAATGCCTTGCCAAGTAGATGCTAATGTAAGTGGAATTAACCAATCAAATAGTGAACACAGGTCAACTTGCTAGCCACAAAGAAAAAAGGAAAAGGACAGATAAGAAAATAATAGACTCAAAAGAGGAAAAAAATGATTAACTTGTTCAACAAATGTCCAACAAAAAACATGGGTACTTCCATTGAATCCCCAAGAAACATCGTTAAATCCACCATTTTCTGAAACCCAACCTTCACAATAACATGATAAAGTCACCTTGTAGTAATTGAATTATACTTCAAACTCTTGCAACAAAATTTGTGTAGAGATATTAAAGACCTAAACCATAAAGAAAATCAAATGCATTGAGCAAAAAAAGGTTTATGGATGACAAAAGAAAAGTTAACATAACCAAAAAGATAATTGTGATAAAATTTATCTGGTGTACGATACATTGTAATTCAGCAGGCATTCACTTACAGAGGTTGTGCCATCATGGTTCTTGACAGCTCTCCAGCGCACGATATTGTCCTCTAGGCGTATACGTTTCTTAGCTCCAGATTCATCTGTCACAAACACATCCTCTTCTACATATGTTTTACGATCAAAAGGTTTTGGTTCAATGCCCATGATGTTAGATACCTTGATCATGTTCATCTGCAAGAGAAGAGTGTTTCTTAAAAGTAAGATCTTTGCCAGTCAATGGTCAAAGTCAAAGATTTAATAAGGACCATCAAGCTCATAAACAGATCAAACTGCATGTTCTGCATCAAAGGAGTCCTATAGAACAGAACAAAGAAGAAGATGTGTTTTTGGGTTCGGCGGATTGACAATTCAGTAAATTTCAAGTACCCAAGGAGGCTGAAATGGAAGCAAAATCATCAAAGCCACCCATCCATTCCGCATATGTTGGAAATGTGGGACTGGTCATAATATCTCTCAGAACATGTATTGAATAAAGATGTCAGCTTAAAAGAAACCAAAAAATGAATGACAAAATTAATGACTTTGCAACAGACAAATGATGAGACAGGAAAAATCACATAAAACTACCAAATGGCCATATAGACATGCTTCTTGAGCTTTGATAAAATTACTCAGAAAAGGAAAAAACAAATAAAAATTAAGTGGGTTAAGTATCCAGCTAATAGGAAATACTTGGCAAACAAGGACCCACGAAAGCAACCCTAAATAGTTGAGAAAAGGCTAAATGATTATGATTAGGATTAAGGATGATTCAATTTCAGATTGAATTAACACTTCTGCCATGGAGTTAAATAATCCCTTAAGTCGTAGTACAAACCCTATACAACCTTGAAGAAGATAATGCATACCAAAAGTGGAATCTGTCAGTGAGAGGAAGCCAGCAGATAAAGACTCACTCTTTCAGGTTGACCTGGTGGAGGATGCAGTGGAATATCCAATTCCAATGGTGGGCCAACTGGTTTCTCCTTTGGTTTCTTTTCAAGATTCTCATCTTCCGACTCATACTGGCCATCAAAATCGGGCACTATGTCCTCTGGTCTCAAACCTTTCTCATAGCTACCTTCCTCCTCCATAGGAGATCTCTGAACAAGATAAAATATTGAAATGTTTTTGTTAGGGAAAAAACTTAGCCAAAAACAGCAAACAAATTTGCATGCAAAGCAAAACAGAATGGAGAGTGTTAAATGCCAGTGTGGAGAAAAGGCCAACACTGAGAGATGATCCAATGAAATTGATCTTCATAAGCATTAAAAAATTCCCTAGAGACCTCATTTTTAAATTTTTTTTCCTCAAAAAGTCAATTTTGAATTGTTCGGCTAACCTACCTTACAGTCCTACAATGAACTTATTTTAACAGATAAGTATCTATCACCCTCCACCAATTCCATGGGGAAATAATATAATGTCCTTGTTCTTTTATTTGCCTAGACAATGAAAACATTAAACAACAAGCATCTAATAGTTCCTATCAAATATAAGGTCACCTGGATCATTCCTAGATAGTCATTGCTTCCTATATGCCAATTCTTCTAAGTAGAGATTTTCTTCAAGTCATTTTTCTCAGCTTCCATGTATTCTTTCTGGCTCCAGGCTGCAATATACTAGCATCCTACACTATCTCTTCTAGTTCTATTGGCTAGCTAGATTTATAATGTTTTAACTTTTAATCCTTTGTAAGCCAATGCATGAATAGCACGGCATCTTCCCTTGTCAGCACAGTTGCAAACACAAGCCAGATAAAAAACATTCAAGAAACCTGTGTTTAGCAATCTAATATATGCTGACACTGGAACACATTTCACCTAGCTATGTTGATCGAAAACAAGAATCCTATGGAACAAACAATTTTCATCTAGTAAACACAAATAAAGAGCATCATATCAATTGTAAATGAGAAAACAGAAATCCTTTTTTGAGAAAAACACAACGAGCATTCAATATTTCTCGGTCTCACATGTGAATCCTGCTCAATTTCATCTTGAGCACCATACTCAGCAGGTTCTTCTTCATCAGAGTCCCCGAAAACATCACGGACAACTTCATGATCCTTTTGCCCATCCAATGACCTGCTGCAGAATTGAGAAAGAAAATGATTAACTCTTAATATTAGGGGCCGTTTGGTTGGGTAATTTGGCATGGAAAAATGATTTCCATGTCAAATTACCATGTTTGGTATGAAAAGTGGAAGAGAGATGGTAAAAAAATTGGTGGGCCCCATACTTATTTTCCAGAGAGAGATGGTAAAATAAATACCATGGGGGAGTTGGTACTTGGCAAATTTCCGAGTCGTGGTAATCCATGTTTGACAAAAATACCCCAAATAAAGCTGCATATGTAATCATTGACTTTATTTTAATATCCTTCAAATTTTATTCAATAAAAAGCTTTTGTAAAAAAATTAAGATAGAGATGGCATTATGCAAAGGGTCATATAATTATAGTCATCATATAAAAACTAATTGAAAATGATAATACTATTTTAGTATTAAAAAATTATTTTATATTAAAGGATATATTTGTAAATTTTGCCATATTCCCATATAGGATTATCTCCAACCAAACGTAATAATCCTTTTTCGATGTCATTTTTTGGAGTAATTTTCCCATCAACCAAACATAGTAAAAGTTTTTTCCCTCCGTAATCATTTTCCTAGGTAAATGATTCCCATGAATTATCAAATTACCCTGTAATCTGACATACCCCAACCAAACGGACCCTTAAAGTTTCAATAAAGAATCAACAATTAAATGATTAAAAAAATATAAACTCTCCAAGCAAATTTACAATATTAGTTTTTAGCTAATATCATCCTAGCAATACATAGTTATGAATCTCATGATTAAAATAAAGGAAATAATCATGAACCTCCAAATTGTCCCATGGAGAGTAAAACTGAACAAGACAAAAATCTTTTTCCTTTTTTCCCTTAGGGGCCTGCAGGGGGGGGGGGGGACAGGTACCTGTACTAATGTTTGAATTTGAATTTATATAAGATTCAAATTTGGAGGGAAGTCCTCCATCTCGTGGTCATGTACTTGTTGTGACCAAGTAAGCCATGCCCATAACTCCTCTCACACTTGGTTGTTAGTTGTTAAAAATACTGAACCTTATCTATGCAAGACTTTCAAACTTAGTCAAATACTTCAAGCCTGTTCCACATTATATGACCAAGTCTTTGGTTTTGGTATCCACTGCAAAATGGTTACGGGTGCAGGGAACATCCTTGTATGGTAACGGAATGTGCATGACCAGATGGTTCCAAGATGAACATAAGACTTGTTTCTTTTTATTGCAACCTTCCTTGAGAGAGAGAATATGTGGGAAAAAAAAATCTCACAACTCTCAACCCACTTTCTCTCATGTTGGCTTCTTCAAAGTTTTTGATTTTTCTTTCTTTGCAAGGCTTTGAGATCACAGATCAGGTCCAGATCCATTGCTGCATGCATAGCAAGGAGGCCATTAATGAGAGGTTCCACAGTGTCTCAGGGGTAGATCACAGTGAGCCTGGCTGCACATTTGGGGGCCAAATACCTATCCTAAGGACAGCATCTGAGTAATATGCCTGGGATTCCCTCCTCTCTTAGTTTCTCTATTATTTAATCCCATTATTGCTTTCCTAGAAATTTTGCCATAGTGACCTAACAAACAAAGGATTACAGCATCCATATGGTCTATGCATATGTTCTATGTCCAAAAAAAAATCCTAGAGCACCTCAGTAAGATTCTGATCCAGGACTTCCACCAAAAACTAGAGCATAACAACTGCTTGGACTTTGAACTTGAACAGAATTTTGATTTGCCCTTGTTAATGCATAAAATTTCTAACTTGTCACCCCAAATGAATTAATATGGATATGCTCTACAGAGATGTTAAGTAATTTGAGAAAATGACAACAACTCTTAGATTTCCTAGCTAGTATCTAATATGCCTGGGATTCCCTCCTCTCTTAGTTTCTCTATTTTTTAATCCCATTATTGCTTTCCTAGAAATTTTGCTATAGTGACCTAACAAACAAAGGATTACAGCATCCATATGGTCTATGCATATGTTCTATGTCCAAAAAAAAAATCCTAGAGCACCTCAGTAAGATTCTGATCCAGGACTTCCACCAAAAACTAGAGCATAACAACTGCTTGGACTTTGAACTTGAACAGAATTTTGATTTGCCCTTGTTAATGCATAAAATTTCTAACTTGTCACCCCAAATGAATTAATATGGATATGCTCTACAGAGATGTTAAGTAATTTGAGAAAATGACAACAACTCTTAGATTTCCTAGCTAGTATCTAGCTTTTGTTTATTTCAATGAGGACATCAGTCTAAGCATGCATGCATAAAGATATACATTCGTATGAACTAGGAGAAATTCATGACTAAAAAAAAAAAAACCTTGGCTGCCTTGTATGATCAACCTCCACATCTTCATTATCATGATCAATATAATGATCATCCTCAGATTCCTCTGATTCACTAGCGACTACTTCTCGTGTCCTGCTTGTTACTGCTCTTTGCCCATAGCCTTCTTCTTCACTTTCAGCATCTTTTGCCTCACTCTCCATCCTTCGGTCACTAACTTCTCTTTCTGAAGAACTCTGAACCCTTTTCCCTTCACTCTCCGCCATGTCAAGATCTATATCATGTGCTTCAACTTCACTTACCACTTCAACTTCACCTTGCCCCTCAAGTTCACCTTGCCCTTCACCTTCTCCTTCACCATCGTTCTCAGCCTCGCCTTGCCCCTCATCCTAAATAAAGAACAAGAACAAAAGCCTGGTGAGAAAATGTAAAAGAAGTCTAGCTTAGCCCTATTAAATTACATTATTAAATATCATAATCATTGAAAAGGTAATAAAAATCACACATAAATTTAATGGTAGCATAAAAAGTTCAACATTGGTGAAATCACAATTACTTGAAAAAGTAACCAAGTCCCAAATGCAAATTAATACAGTTTGCAAATAATATTTCAACCCCAAAGTATCCCAAACTTATTTGGCCTCTAAGGATTTCCTCTTGAAGTGTCACGTGCATGCATGTAGAGATTCTTTCAAAACCTTTTAGCATGTGTTTTATGAAAAATCATTGTTGAAAGTTACTAAATTGCACAAACTTATTAATCTATGTATGCATGCACGTAATCTAAGCTAAAATATGATTGACCTGCTTCAAAGTGACTTAAAATGATTAGGTATGTGCCAGTGGTTACTATCTGTATTCTGTTATGTATTCTTGTTTCAAAAATGATATAGACACTGCAAACAAAGTCCCATGAACTTACTTTTGATTCATTTCAAGGAAAGCCTTTTTTCTTTGTTAATTAAATAAAATCCATAAGTTGGTATCGACCTCCACTTAGTTTCACCCAATACTTATATTATGTCAATACTAATCACAACTGTTGGAGTCATTTAAAACCTAAACCTAAGGGCCTATATGGAATCACTTTATTGCTTTTTTTTAATTTTTAAAAACAAATTCATAGAAACCAAGGTAAAAATATATCTTTGGTGCTATTTTTTTGTTTTCTATTTTTAAAACATATTTTCATTAATTCTAGGAAAAAAAGGAATTCTTACTTTCACCATTTTCAAAACAAGAAACTCATGTCTTTTACCATTACCATTGATACTCTCTACTGCTGTCACCATTGCTATGTAGACCGTCACCATCATCACCACCATTATTGTCATCGCTGCCACAGCCATTGCGTCATCTCCACCACTACCACCATCACCACCAAAGCCATTGCTTCCATTGTTTCCCCCACCACCACCGCTACAGCTACTGTCATCTCAACAACTATCACCACAACTGCTGCCACTGCCACTCACACCACCTTCAAATACCACCACCACATTGTCAGTGCCCCCATCATCACTACTGCCACTGCCACCACTCCAATGCCATTATATCGCTAGCACTTCCACCGCTCACTGCCATCACCACCACTGCTACTACCTCCACCACCTCAACCACCATCATCATGTTTCTGTTTTCTTAAAAAAAAAAAAAAAAAAAAAAAAAAAAAAGAAAAAAAAAAGAAGAAGGGCTATACCAAACAAATTAATATTTTTAAAAATTTAGAAATAAAATGGAAACAAAATTTTAATTTTTTTATTTCTAAAAAGATGAAAGTGGTGCTGAACAGCACCTAAATTTTGCAACTTTTCTGCTGTTCTGCCTCATATAATGCCTAAAAATTGTAAATTTCATGCACAAGAACAGCAAAATTCATTTCTCGTTAATTTAACCCCCGCCCCAAAACCAAAAAAATAAAAAGAAAAACTACTAGCCCTAGATGTTGCAACATTTCTGCTGTTCTACTTCAGATAATGCCTTAAGATTGTAACTTTCACGCACAATAACAACAAAACTATTTTTCCATCAATTAAAAAATAAAACCTAACCTACATTTTGCATCTTTTCTTCGGTTCTGCTTCAGATAATGCCTAAAAATTGGAACTTTCACGCACAAGAACAACCAAACTAGGTTCCATTAATTTTTTTAAAAAATAAAACCTAACGTAAACTGTGCTAATTATGTGCTGTCCCGCATCAGATAATGCGTAAAAAATAAGAGATCCATATCTAGGTGACTGACATCAGAAACAAAACAAATATCAATGCTAACTCATCGCCGCAAGAATAAACAGCACGATTCATTCTATTTCCTAAAACCCTAGCTCAGACACAAAAATAAGACCTTTTGATGGACATGAGGCAGATTGGTCTCATTCTTCCGGGTCAAATACCCAAATTGGAGTCCCAAAACTTCAAGAAATCGGAGAAAATCCAAAAGAAATCCAGATCAATAGGAGTGCAATTTCATACCGAGGGGTAATCGGAGTGGTCAGCGGCGGCCTCATGCTCGGAATCGACCTCCTCCGCCTCCGCCTCCTCCTCCTCTTCGGATTGATCGCCAAAGAGGTTCTGCATCATCTGATTCCTCGTTTTCTCTTCCATGTCTTTCTCCCCTCTCATCCACCGCTCTCCTTCCTCCACTCCCTCCCTCCCTCGCACTCTCTAGCGTTCGGGCCTTGGGAAGCGGCCTTCTCCGCCTCCCAACGGTCGGAGCTTCTCGGACTCGGATTTTTTTAATACGATGGGGATTGTGCTTCCTTTAGCGTCAACCGCCCTTTATAAGGCGGGGCGGCTAAGTTTAGCCCATTGAAACCGGATCCGACACCTACGGTCCCGAGCTCCGACCCGGACTTGAAATTTGGACTTTTAATAACGACGTTATTCCATAAATGATTACGTTTAGAATTAGTTAATATTAAAATAATCTGTTATGACTTATAAAATCCATTGTAATAATAGATATTATGACGAATAATAATGCGAAAAATCACATCCAAAACACTTTCAAGTCAATTACAAAAAAACATTTTGCTTTCTAGGTGGTGGGAACCGGAACCCTTTTAGAGAAAAAAAATGTACATACATTTAAATATTAAAAAATAATTACTCAAAAAAATATCATAGAAATATAAATATTATGCTTATATTACAACATATTTCTACCTCGTTCTATGATAATAAAAAAATAAAACAACAGTTGTGTAATAATAATTTTTTTATAAAATAATAAATATTTTTTAATTTTAAATTAAATCAATTCATTTAGTTTGCTCCATCATAGATATGAGTGATGTCAATTTAAACTCAACTTATTTTAATTTTTATATATGATCATCTAAAACTGATCTAGAAATTTTTCCCACCAAATGATAAGCACCAACTAAGATCCAATTAACTTGTATAATCATATTTTTTTCTGCCCATTAACTTTTAACCATAGTTTATCTCTATCACAAAAAAAATAAAAAATAAAAAAATAAAAATTTAAAATTATATTATTTATTTTTTATTTTAAAATAAAATTATAGAAATAATTATACAAATATTTTTAAAGAAATAATGGGATTATATACTACTATGTATTTGAACTTGGAAACTTTACCAAACTGGAGTCAACAGAAAAATAAAAATAAAAAGAGGGGAGTCAACAACCAACCGGTGCAAATTTAATTATATATATTTTTAAATAATTATAGTTTCTCTATCCATAATTTTTAATTATAATTTATCTTAATTTTTTTAAAAAAACTTTGACCTGCTTTTTCTCCAACCTCCAATGCACTTTTGAAAGCATCATTGGCCATTTTGGCCTCAACAGCGCTAGCCTCGTAATTTCTAGTGTTATGATGATGATGGTAATGATTATACAGGCAATTAGCTAGTTCATTTTTCTTGCTTATATGTCAAGTTTTTTGTTTTAGTAAAAAAAAAGCATAATATTATTACATAAAAAAAGGTTTTACAAAAGTTGCCGTGGCTCACTTACAAGAAGACCCATGAATTCAGGAGCCCATAGCAATTCAGAACATAAAAGCCATATAACATAATTTAAAACAGAGCATAAAAAGTAGCAAATGCAAACTATACTACATAAGCAAACAGTAAAAATAAAAACCTTATGGGAAAGGCAAACAAGATGCAACCGTAAAGATATACCCAAAGGATCATACTTCTTGGTTAAGAGCAGCTTAGACTGGACAAACCACTGAAGCCTACATAGGATACAATGAGTAGTACACAGACAAGGAGGTTCATAAAATTGAGGATGGACATTATAAAGAGCTATACTGGATATGAAGAGGCAAACCAAGATGTAGTAGTATATGCAGCAGTTGAAAATAAGTATTAATATAACACCTATTGGTGCGAGATTTTGGCTAGTGTCGAAGAAATTGGAGCGGATGGTTGAGATCGATCTCTTAGGAACAGAACCTGTAAGAGAAGTCATGACTGGAGGTTGCTCCGATAAAAATTCTCCGACACTCAAGTCAGTATCTTATTCAATAAAGAGAGGACCGTGAGAGACAGAATAATGACGTACCTTTGGATCCTTTTTTTGGTATCTTCTTATAGATAGAGGCCAGAGATTATTAGGCCTAAACCTGTAGGATGTCAGGATAGGCTATCCACTATTCACCCACTAATCAGGTTGTTAGTTGTGGGTATCAGTTATGTTTCGTAGCCATGTTCCAAAAGTTTGTTAGGATATTCTGATCTATTACTCAAGTGGTCCAGCTGGTTGGTGCGTCTAAGTCGACCAAGTTGATCTGGGGCCTTGTCGATGACATTCAGGGTACCATCAACAAGGATCGATCGATGGAGGGGCGTTGGTAGCTACTAAGAGGGTCATTTGGCAGGGGGCTATTGATGAATAGAGCTGAAGAAAGGTCGAATGTAATGAGCATTTCTCTAAAAGAAAGACCTTTCGCCGAGAACTAGGCTGATTGCTAAGTGAGAGGTTGGTTCGCTATTGATGCTCGCTCGATCAGATATGGCTAGCTAATAACTGGTGCCTAGTCGATCTATGCTGTTTGCCGATAATCCTTGAAGTCAATGTTAGCAAATAGGCCATAAAGGAGCTACTGACTATTCCGAATAAGACTCATCAAGATACACTAATAAATCCTCACCTGCACAAGTTGCAGGGTGCCGAGAGAGTGGATCATGAACTGATCAACCAAGAGCCAAGGATCAATCAGCATTAAAGATGGCCGATGAGAGATCGAAAATGACCGAGTGCATTGTCTTACTAAGCTTTGACAACTCAAGCCTTGGGCATCTTCATATCTTCAGCCCAAAGCGAAACTTCCTCCAACACATGCCCCCTGCATTGGGACTCTGAGTCCTACTACATTGGGACTCTGAGTCTTACTTGTCTGAAACTTTGTTATCAAGAGTCTCATTGATCTAGGACTCTATGATCATGAGTTTCACTCATTTGGGATACTGAGATCAAGAGTTCCACTGGTTTGAAACTCTTCGATCAAGAGTTTCATAGAAATAGGACTCTATTGCCCAGACATCCACTAGATTTGGACTCTAAGTTTATGGAAAGTTTAATTAGTGATTTGATTACTAATTAACTCAATTTGATTGAGTGATGAGTTTTGGATAAAGTTTAATTGAATTGGATTCAATTGGATTTGACTCGATTAGGTTATGAGATGACCTAATCGCCGAGGAAGTTTATTTTCTGATTTCATTAGGATTTGAGCTTAATTAATTTTTGATTTGATTAAGACTTAATTGA
The DNA here is from genome assembly GCA_006176705.1 of Cocos nucifera. Lineage (NCBI taxonomy): Eukaryota > Viridiplantae > Streptophyta > Magnoliopsida > Arecales > Arecaceae > Cocos > Cocos nucifera. The sequence continues at coordinate 613,322 of QRFJ01000325.1, forward strand.
GTTTATTTAAGCTTAATTTAGTTAGATTTATTTTGGTCTAGTTTGGTCTAGCTAAATTAGTTTGAATTGGATCTTAATTGGATAAGTGTTTGGAGTCTAGTTTGACTAGTCTTCTTCTGCACCTTTGACACCTTTCTCCATGAGAATTGAAAATTCTCATGAAGATTTCCATGTATAAGAGGGCACACATCCTTCCCTTTCTTACCCCATTTGGATAAAATCAAATTATTCACCATTCAAATTCAAATGGAATTTGAATTTGAATGAGCAACCAACCTGATCTTATTGCTCCATGCACTCTCTACACTATTTGGCACAAATAAAAGGAGGTTTTCTCTAGGGCATGTGACAATCTGAGAGAGGAGAGTCCTTCTCATCGCAAACCACCTTTGTGTGTGAGAAATGTTAAAAAAAAATTTGAGAAAAAAAAATTCTAGAGAGAGGCGCAGGGTTTCTGGGTGAGTGCTGTCCTAGGTTTTCATCCTAGAGTTCGAGAAGAGAGATCGTGAGCCATGAGTGGCACAAAATCATGATTTTTTTAGGAGAGATTCCTCTACCTCCCTCCTACCTCTACTGATTTTTTGGAGCATCCAAAAAATCAGAAGAAGAAGATCGATACAGATTGATCTACGTCAACCATTAATAATTCCAACATCAAGCTAGCAGATCATGACCAGAAGCCTCGTGTGAACAATCCATAGAGGCTAGATACTATGTGTGGCTATATCACAATGAGAGAACCTCCTCAACCGAGCTTTGATTGCAGTGATCAACTATCCACGCAAAAGTATTGTATTTTGAATACAAGTATGGCAGCAGTAGTAAATAGGATTTACTACTTATCGATTTTTATTTTTAGATTTTTTTTGCATGCATATATGTCACATTACAATCCTATATATAGGGTTTTAATAATTAGATTACTAGCTTATTTGATTAATTAGATTAATCATTTTATTTTTGCTGCTATTTTTTGAAAATTTTCGAAATGAATGCTAGAAATCTTACTATTTTCCTTCAGTAGTATCAAAGTTAGGTTATTTAATGTGATATATATGCTTTTAAAAAATCTAAAAATTAGCATATTAGATATGTTTTATTTTTGAGTAGTAAGTAATTGGATTGGATTGGTTACCATGGCCGTCCGATCATAGGAGAAAAGCATGATTTAAATGTCATCTTCTTCTATTCGATGGGATTCTCCTATGGTTGTAGGAGTGTAGCTACGATTATATCCCATAAAAATGAAAAGTGAAAGGGGCTTATTAAAATTATTTCAATTGATATTTTAATCATTAATATGTTAGATTAGATCTAAAATAGATTCATGATTTAATTTTATGTATTGTATATAAACATGCAACTAGTAACTATTTATGAAAGGAGCCGACTCATTTCTAAAATGAGTCGACCCATTTAATCGATAATACTAGATTGTAAATTTTTTTTATAAAATTTAAAAATTATTTTTAAAATGTTGAACCCCAATCCATCAGTCCAAAACTTAATTAAAATTTAAGGATTGTGAATTATGATCTAAAATTATGAATTAAAAATTCTAAGATAAAAGCATAAAATTTAGATTATTGAGTTCGATGAATTAGCTCCATTAATTAGGTTAGACCTAAAGTTAGATTAAAGAATGGGCTTAATTAGAGTAATTGATCAAATCTAACTAAGAGTTGATTTAGATTAGATCAAGGACTCTCTAGATTTAATTATAATAATTATAGTTGGTCAAGTCCATGTCTTTAACAAGAATCAAATGGACTTGATTCATGGCCCATGATCAAATCCGAAATTACTAGGTTGATCAAATTGAAACTAATTAACCGATTGATGTTGAAGATAAGTATGACAATCTAGATCGGTAGTTTTTAATTGAAAGCTACTCGTATTGATTCAATCTTTGATGAGTTAATGGCATATCCCTTCCACTGATCTTATTTACCTAGCCAACATGGTGAATTAGATTTTGATTAGATCACTTGATGATTTGAGCTCATCCATATCAATTAGATAAATCAGTATGACTAATTTAGATGCCCCTAAGACTAGCTTGAATCAGATCCTCTTTAATCTAACTTGGTGAAGTCAGAGAGAGAATCGTGATTAGCTAGTTAATCTTCTTTCTTTCTCTTAAAATGAGTTAACTAAATCCTCTAAAATTATTAGGTCCTTAAAAATGAAATAGTTATAATGATAACTAAATCATAGCCTTCTAATAAGTTGAGTGATAATGGATCCATTAGTTTAATAATCATTGAAAGCCCAAAGATCTGATTCTTATTGACTAATGAAATTATCATTCATAATATGATAATTTGGCTGTCTCTATAATGGTGGTTAGATTAGCAGACCAAAATCGGGTCTAATTACTCATTGGTTAGATGCACCAAATATTGTCATGTTAATAGTTGGACCTAATTGGACCTTTTCAATTTTGTAACATCATCATAGCATCACTTAGCTCTGATACCACGTGTTGCAGAAATTTCTGATCTTTTAGCATGGATCTAAGGAGACCTTTAACATTCTCTAAGGCAGTAGACTACCAATTCATCTAATCTGGATCTGTGATGGGATGCCTCCCTCCTTGAGTTTGAGGAAGGCATCCCTCTTGGGGCGGCAACTCTAGTGAGAAGAGAGATGAGAGATTGAGGAAGAAAAGATATGTATTTCAATCTATATTATAAAACTCTAATACAACCTATGTATTTATACATAGCTATTAGGCCTAATCAAAATTTTTTTTGGCTAATCTAATATATAAAAGCACTCATCGAGCCCATTTACATCCATGTTTTCCATATTCTCATCTCTTGGATCTAAACTCGATCCATTCATAAGTTAGCCATCCTTAAGACCTTATTGGACTAGGCTTTAAGATTCTAAACAAAAAATCCCGTCCAGTTATGTTCGCCACCATCGAGCTGGTTCTGTCAGTAGTCGAGCTGGCTCGACTGCATCTCGTTCGAATTCTATCTTTTATCTGCCTGAGATAGTCGGCTCGACTGCACCCCGAGTTGGCTTGATCTCAGTCTGAACCAGCTCGACTGCATATCCAAGCTAGTTCACCTGTGTGTCAATCCCTTATCCTGGCTAATTCTTTTACTGGCTTTGGTCATTCCATCTTGTATCCTAGATTTTTGGAGCACCTACCAATCTCCTCAAGATCCTCACACTTGAACCTTGACTCCATACAGAGCTACACGCCACCTTCTCCCTAAGATAACTTCTGTTCTAATTCTAGGACCATACCTATCCTAGTCTCCTAGAGCCAACACCCTGGCTCCTCCCTTGGCCCTCCAAGGCTTGGGAGTATCACACCAAATCCTACAATCTTCATCTTGGTGCGTCCAAGCCTTGGCATACCTGACAATATTCTCCTACATGATCCCATTATCGATGCATGCCCAGACAGCTACTTGTGCATACCTTGCCACTGTCATCTTTTTTTAGCTGCTGAGCTTTTTTTAAGACTTTTGAGATGACCGCCTCCATTATTGAAGATCTTGGCTTGCACCTATGTACCATCCTTGGAGTTGTAGACATCCTTCTGCTTGGCATCCGCACCATTTGTCTTGAATTTTCATGGAGAATCTGTAGCAATCCTATGCTAGCATCCACTGCATATCTTGACACGATTTTCTCAGAACTACGTCTGTCCTTCTGCACATGCTGCTCCACCTGAAACTGTGCATCTTCAGTGTTGGTGCTAGGATATTGATCCTCCTATACTTCTTGTTGAAAATATATTTCAAAATCAATCGTCAGTCTATTGACGGTTGGATCATATATTTATAATTATATATGAATTATAAATTAATAAAAATTATTTTAATATTTTTTATAATAAATTTTATTGTCTTCTAATGAACTTCTATGTTATGATGAAGTCCTTAGGACTATCTAGATTCGACAAAGAAGGATTTATCGTTTAGTCCTTAAATAGTTTATGATCAAATGATATATTATTATTTAGGATGATAATGTTTATCAGTTATAGGTCATTGTATGCTATATAGGTTGGTTGTCCTCATAACCAAGGAGTATTGAGACACTGATGTGATATGCAAGTAAGATATATGGGTACACTACACGGAACGTGACCAACTTCGAAGCTTTTTTCTATCAAGATTAGCTTCGATGGAATATGGGTATAAATGTTCCTTTGACATATGATCACCATGGTGACTTTCAAGTAACTCACTGTATTTTGGTGTTGGACTATCTAAATTTTTAATTCAGTGATGGAAGATTTTTGGGCATAGTCAAGTACTTATGGAGTTAGTGCGTATATCAAGATGGGATTGACCACTTTTGATTTTAGAAGCTATGTTCAATTATATTTTAATTTAGCAAAATCTTGATCAGGATAGTCTTAATGAGGAGTTACGGAACTAATTGCTTTAAGATACGACATGGATGTATTTTTTAGGATTGACAGTCTAACCCTGAGTCATTTATTACACAGAAGTCATAGGGATGATTTATATGGTAATCATATTTGCGTAGATTCTGAATGTTGTGATTGCGATTATTCAATCTATCTGAATATCGAATACCATTGCTAGATGGTTACTTCGATTAATATATAAATTGATTTTTGCGCTATCGACTTAGATTCAGATCTACGGAGTCACACACACTAGAGGTTCCTATCCGATCTGATGGCTGGTGAAGAGTCTCACTCGATTAGAACTCTATGGTCAAGAGTTTCACTGGATTGGGACTCTTCGATCGAAAGTCCTACTAGATCAGGACATTGAGTCTCAATGTCTGGGAGTCTATGGTCAAGAGTCCCACTGGACTGAGACTCTTCGATTAAGAGTTTCATAGCTCTAGGACTTTGAGTTCTACATGTCTGAGACTCTATGATTGAGAGTTGGGACTCCACAATTATGAGTTCTACTTATTTTGGACTTCGGGATCAAGAGTCTCACTGGTTTGAAACTCTTCGATCAAGAGTTTCATTTTGATGGGACTCTATTATCCAGATATCCACTAGATTTGAACTCTAATTTTATGAGAGGTATTATTAGTGATTTGATCATTAATTAACTCAATTTGATTGAGTAATTATTTTTGGCCCAAGTCTAATTGAATTGGTTTCAGTTGGATCTAACCTGATTAGGTCGTTGGTTGACCTAATCGTCGAGGAGGTTTGAACCTTGATTTGATCAGAGATTGGAATTAATCAATTCTTAATTTTATTAGAATTTAATTGAGTCTAATTAAGTCTAAATGTGTTGGATTTAAATTAGTCTAATTGGGCCTAACCTATTTTGAATTGGTTGGTTCAATTGGTTCAAGTTTGAATTTCAAAGACTAGTTTGACTTGTCTTCTTTTCCTACGCCATTTAACCCACGCCTACTTAAAAATTTAATCTAAATCTCTCATAAATTATTTCCCACACACAAAAGAGCTTTTGACCAAGTCTCCCATGTTCCAAATGGATAAGGTTTGGTTGTTATTTGTTTTGATTTGAATGAGATTCAAATTTGGATAAAAAACAACCTCTACCTTATCCATGCGCCACCCTTCTCTTGTGCGATACTTTTGCTACACGAGAAAAGGTTTCTCATGATTCCTTTCCATGCAAAAGAGGTTGTTGCCCATCCTTCCTCACATTCTTAAGTGGATGGGATCAGGTGGTTTGAAGGTGGAATTCAAAATGAGTTTAAATTTGGCCTAACAACCAATCCGATCTTTCTCTCCACGCGGTGTCTACTCTCTTTGGTGCAAAATAAATAAGATGAATTTTTAGGACATGAAAGAATAGATCTAAGATTGAGAGAGGACTTCCGTGAGCCTCCTAGTGCATGAGAAAAAGTTTTAAAAAATCTCATGAGGTGAAAAACCAAAGAAAGGCTAGCGCAAGGTTTCAAGGTGCATTTGATCTAGTGTTTTGACCTAGGATTCGGGAATCCATTTCGTGAGCTACGAGTGTCAAAAGCCCATGAAACTTTGTGGAGAACCTCCTCTACCTCTCTACTATGTCTACCAGTGACCCAAAAAATATATGAAGCCCATAGATAAGGATCGAAAGCATTCGATCAAAATAGCTCTTGAAAGACTCCGAAGTCGAGCTAGCACTCGCATGGGAGCCGAACAAGACCAAGAGCCTCGTGTGGATGATCCGTGGAGGTCAGATACTTGTGTGACTATATCATAACCAGTAAAACTTTTTGACGATGATCAGATCGTGGTGATCAACTATCCATAAAAAAATATTGTATTCTAAATACGTAGATGTAACAAATAGTTCACTACATAGTTTTATTTTCAGATCTATTGATGTATGCATGCATATTATGTTTAGATTATAATATGTAGGATTAAATAATCTAATATAATTAATAGATAATTAATTAGATTAATTATTTTTTACTGCTTCTTTGCTATTTTTGAAAAATTTTGAAAATAGCTTAGCAAACCCTGCACTGTTTCCTTCAATTGGTATCAGAGCAAGATTTCTTAAACATGATATGCTTGTATATTTAGATTAATAATTTAGATTTAATCTAAATATTAATCTAATAATTTAAATAATTAGATCTAAAAAATTAAAATCTAGATCGCATGGACTGCAGATTATCTTACTATAGGATTTACCCCCTATAGTAAAAAGGTTATCCTGGTACGTTGCTGATCTATATCGTTAATCATAAAATTACTAGATTTGATCTAATATTTTTATGATCAAGTTATATTAGACTTTAATCTGATTTATGATTATAAATGCATAATTAGATAAAGTTTGATTCATGATTTCAAGATTATGTAGTGTACATAGTTTCAGATTAAACTCTATAACTAGTATTATTTATGAATTGAGATGATTTAATAAGTCAACTCAATTAGTAAACAATGCTAAGTTGTAAAGAATTTTTCAAAATTAAAAAATATTTTCAAAATATTGAACTCTAACCCTCAACCCATAAACTTAATTAAAAATTAAGTATAATAATTTAGTGTTTAGAATTATGAATTAAGACTCTAAGTTATTAATCATAAACTTGTGGGTTATTAGGTTAGCTGAATTAGGTCCATAAATTGGGTTAGACCTAAGGTTAGTTAAAAGATAGACTAATTTAGAGTAATTAATCAAATCTAATTAAATGTTAATTTAGATTAGGTTAAGGACTCCATAGACTCAATTATAATAGTTGTAGTTGGTCAAGTCCTTGCCTTTAATAAGGACCAAATGGACTTGATTCAAGGCTTCACGATCAAATCCAAAATTACTAGATTGGTCAAATTAAAACTAATGAACCGGATGGTGTCTAAGATAAGTTTGGCAGTTTGATTAGTAATTTTTAATTGAGAGCTACTCGCATTGATTCAGTCTTTGACAAATTAATGGCATATCCCTTCCACTGATCTCATTTACCTGGCCATCCTGGTGAGTTAGATTTTAATTAGATCACTTGGTGAATTGGGCTCACCCATGTCTATTAGGTAAATCAGTCTGACTGATTTAGGTACTCTTATTGCCAGCTTAGATTAGATCATTTTTCTGACTTGGTGAAGTTAGTGGGAGGATCAAAATTGGCTCGTTGAATTTTCTTAAATTGGTTAACTAAATCCTCTAAAATTATTAGGTCCTTAAAAATGAAATAGTTATATAGATAACTAAATCATAGCCTCCCATTAAGTTGAATGATAATGGGTTCATTAGTATAATGATCATTGGAGGCCCAAAGGCCTGGTGATTATTGACTAATGAAATTATCATTCATAAAATGATAATTTGGTTAAGTTTTTCTAATGATGGTTAGGTTGGCCGACCAAAGTCAGGTCTGATCATTTATTGGTTGATAAGACCAAATGTGATCATCTTAATGGTTGGACCTAATCGAATATTTTCAGTGGAGGCCAAAGCCTACTGATTAGGTCTATGAAGCAAAATCAATATTACTAGAAGTTATTTAGAGAAATAATTAATTTTGAATCTACCCATAGGTGCACATGGGTTGACCAACCAAAGTTGGGCTCATGTGTAGTCTATATGAATTTTAGTATCCATTAAAAAATTAAAGTAATTTCTCGAATTGGAGGTAGAGGCTATCAATTCGTATAAAATAGTGGAAAGATCTTTAGACTGAAGTTCAAGTCTTTAGGATTAATAATTCATATACTAATTAGGTTTATTTTTTTTTTATGCAGACATGGCCACTAACCTATCACTTTAATCATTGTTAGATCATGATAAATTAATAGGACCCAACTACGATAGCTGGTATCATAAGTTGAAAATTATCCTGGATCATGAGCGGATCCTTTATGTAGTAACGGATCTAGAACCTAAGAAGCCAACCTCGAATGCTAGGAGAGCGGTCCGAGATACTTATCTGAAGTGGCTCAATGACCGCACCACCGTTCGAGGTATAATGCTGGTGGTAATAAATCACGAGTTCAATCGTAGGTTTGAAAATACCGAGCCATAGGAGATGCTTCAAATGTTGAACGACTCCTTTAGCACGTCGAACGATGTTGAAAGGCACAAAATATGTTGTGCCATTTTCAATGTTCAGATGAGGGATGGGGCCTCAGTCATTGATCATGTATTGTACATGATCGAGATAATTGAGCGCCTTAGCAAGCTGGGCTTTCCCCTACATGAGCAGCTCGGTAAGGATACGATCCTTAATTTCTTATCCAAGTCTTTCCTTCCCTTTGTAATTTATTTTAGAATAACAAAGCCTATAGTGAACTACCATGGCTTATTGGGATTGTTGTAGAACTTTGAGAAGGATCACCAACTCCACAAGAAGATGGTGAATATAGTGGGAGGATCTTCTTCTGATCGTCGATCCTTTAAGAAAGGGAAGAAAAATAAGAAGATGTGGCCGCATGCTGGGATGACTGCACAAGGTCAGACCAAGAAGTGCAAGCCTGATCAGAGCCAGGTAGAGTGCTTCTTCTGTAAGAAGTAGGGGCACCGTAAGAGAAACTGTACTCTGTACATTATCTTCCTAGATCCAAACAGGCCGAGAAAGAAGCAAGTGGTTGTTGGGCAAGGTAATTATATGATAACATCTTGCAATTTTTTCTTATTTAATTCTACTGTCTGGGTATTAGATACTAAAAGCTCTTATCATATTTGTAATTCTATGCAGGGCTTGTAGGTCAGTAGGAGATTTGATCAAGATGAGGGGTTCTTGAACGTTGGAGATGGAAGACAAGTTCTAATTTTAGCTTTAGAAATCATGAATCTTGTAATCAATTCAAATAAAGTTATTCTTAATGAATGTCATTATTATCCAATTTTCATATTCAATGTCATTTCTGTAGGCCTTTTGGCCATGAATGGTTTTAAAATATCAATAAAAGAAAAATTTTGTAATGTCATTTTGAATGGTGTTATAATTTTGATTGAATAATTGAATAATAAAATTTATTTACTTTCTATATCCGTTAACGTGGTTCAATCCTCCAATAAATGTCTTAGAATTAGTGATGTATCTGATGTCTATCTTTGGCACTGTAGGCTAGGTCATATTAGCAAGAATAGAATTAACAGATTAGTTCAAGAAGGAATTCTTGAGGTTAGTGATTGTGAGTCACTTTCGACCCGTGAGTCTAGTTTTCTTGGTAAGATGACTGTCATCTTTTACTGAAAAAGATGAATGAGCCACTGAACTCTTTAGTTTAATACATTCGGATGTATATGGATCTATGAGCTTAAGTGCTAAAGGTGGATATTTCTACTTCATAACCTTCACAGACGATCTATCAAGGTATGGATATGTCTATTTAATGAAGCATAAGTTAGAGTCGTTTGAAATGTTCAAACTATTTCGAAATGAGATAGAAAAGCAAAATGAAAAGAGTATTAAAATTCTTCGATCTGACCGAGGGGGTAAGTATCTTTCTAATGAGTTTTTGATATATCTTGGGAAGAACAGGATTCTCTTTCAATGGACCCCTCCTGGAACACCATAACATAATGGTGTATCTGAAAGAAGAAATCAGATCCTATTGGACATGGTTCGATCCATGATGGGGTTTGCTAGTTTGTCGATCTTCCTATAGGGATATGCACTCGAGTCAGCTTGTTACATTCTAAATAGGATTTCAAGTAAATCTGTTAATAAAACACTATATGAAATATGGACAGGGCGTAAGCCAATGCTTTCACACCTTAGGGTTTGGGGGTGTCCGACTTACGTCAAACATTTGATGATAGACAAGCTTGGACCTAGGTCTGATAAGTGTGGTTTTATAGGTTACCTAAAAGAAATCAAAGGGTACTACTTCTACCTTGTTGATGAGCAAAAACTGTTTGTCAGCCTTAAGATAGTCTTTTTAGAAAAGGAGTTTCTTGGTGAAGGAACTAATGCCTCAAAGGTCGAACTTGATGAAGTACGATAGGTAGAAGAACGGATATAAGTTATTGAATCTAAGTTGGATCTGATTAGATCAGATCCAAAATCTATTGTAGAAGCATCCTTAAGGCGATCTGGTAGAGTACCATGTCAATCGGATAGATACTATATTTTTTTGATCTAGGATGGGGATTCTATCGAACTCGATGAGAACGATCAGGACCCAATCACCTATATGGATGTAATGTAGAGATCTGACTCTAAGAAATGACTTGAGATCATAAAATTCGAGATAGAATCCATGAAGGTCAACGATGTATGGATATTGATTGATCCATCCGAAGGGATAAAATCCATAAGATGTAAGTGGGTCTATAAAAGAAAAAGAGGCACAGACGGAAAGATGGAGATCTATAAAGTCCATCTAGTTGTCAAGAGATATCGTCAACGTTATGGTATTGACTATGACGAGACGTTCTCTCCTATGGCAATGCTTAAATTCATTCGGATTATGCTTGCCATAGCTGCCCATCTGGATGATGAAATCTGATAGATGGATGTGAAAATAGCTTTTCTAAATGAAGAGCTGGATAAAGAGGTGTATATGATACAACCTGAAGGTTTCACGTCCATAGATGAGTCTAAGGTGTGTAAGTTTCAGAGGTCTATTTATGGACTGAAGCAAACATCTCGAAGCTGAAACATACGATTTGATAGAACAATCAAAATGTATGGCTTCGTTAAGAACGAAGAGGAGCCATGCATATACAAATGGACTAATGATCCAGCAATAGTATTCCTAATATTGTACGTGGATGACATTCTCTTAATCGAAAATGATGTTCCTATATTACAAGAAATAAATATCTGACTGTCATCACAGTTCTCCATGAAAGATCTGGGAGAAGCTTCCTACATCCTCGGGATGAAGATCTATAGAAAAAGATTTGAAAGGTTGCTTGGATTGTCCCAGTCCACGTACATTAATACTATGCTGAAATGGTTCTGCATAATAAATTTTAAGAAAGGCTATCTACCGATAGGCCATGAAATTTCTCTTTCAAAGAGGGATTGTCCAACAACACCTCTAGACAGAGAGCGTATGAATAGAATACCATATGCTTCAGCAGTGGATTCTATAATGTACGCCATGACATATACGCGATCAGATGTGGCATACTCACTAGGTGTAGTGAGTAGATACCAATCTAATCTAGGAGAGAATCACTGAAAGATTGTTAAAACCATCCTAAAGTATTTAAGAAATACTAAGAACCAGTGGCTTGTATATGGTGAATCGGATTTAAAACTTATAGGGTTCACAGACTCCAATTTCTAGTCTGATCATGATGATAGTAAGAGTATGTTGGGATATATATTTATCCTTAATGGTGGGGCCGTCTACTAGAAAAGTTTCAAGCAGCATACTATGGTCGATTTAGTTTGTGAGATGGAGTATGTCGCTGCATCAAATGCTATCAAAGAAGCAGTGTTGCTAAGAAAATTTATCATCGAGCTCGAAGTAGCATCCTTTCTTGATGGTCCAGTTCTGCTCTATTGCGATAACTCTGGAGTCATTACTCAGGCGAAGGAATCAAAGACATACCAGCGAATGAAATATATTCTACGTCACTACCATCTTGTCTGAGAGATTATGGATCGAGATGACATCGACCTTCAGAAGATCGATAGAAAGGAGAATCTGACCGATCCATTTACTAAAGCCATTGTGGTGAAGGAGTTTGACGATTTTAAGTCAAAGATAGGTATTAGATACTGCACCGATTGGCTTTAATCCAAGTGGAAGATTATTGAAAATATGTTCCAAAGTCAATCATCAGTCTGTTGATGGTTGAGCCATATATTTATAATTGTATATGAATTATAAATTAATAAAAGTTATTTTGACATTTTTCATCATAAATTCTATTATCTTTTAATGAACTTCTGTGTTGTGATGAAGTTCTTAGGACTATCTAGATTCGATAAAGGAGGATTTATCATTTAGTTCTTAAATAGTTTACAACCAAATGATACGTTATTACTTAGGATGATAACGTTTATCAAGTATAGGTCATTGTGTGTCATATAGATTGGTTATCCTCATAACCAAGAAGTATTGAGACACTGATATGGCATATAAGTGAGATGTATGGGTATATCTACACTGAACGTGACCAACTCTGGGGCTTTTCTTCCATCAAGATTAACTCCGATGGAATATGGGTATAAATGTTTCTCTGAAATGAGATTACCACGTGACTTTCAAATAACTCACTGTATTTTGGTGTCGGACTTTCTGAATTTCTAATTCAGTGATGGAAGATTTTTAGGCAAAGTCAAGTACTTATGGAGTAGACGCGTATATCAAGATGGGATTGACCACTTCTGATTTCAGGAGCTATGTTTAATTATATTTCAATTTAGCAAAATATTGGCCAAGGAAGTTTTAGTGAGGAGTCATGGGATTAATTGCTTTGAGACATGACATAAATGTATTTTCTAGGATTGATAGTCTAACCCTGAGTCATCTATTACACAGATATCATAGGGATGATTTATACGGTAACCATATTTGCATAGGTTCTGAATGTTGTGATTGCGATTATTCGACTTATCTGAATATCGGGTACCATTGCTAGATTGTCACTTCGATTAGTATAGAAATTGATTTCTATGCTACCGACTTAGGTTCGAACCTGCGGAGTCACACACACTAAAGGTTCCTATCTGATCTGATGGCTGGTAAAGAGTTTCACTCGACTAGGACTCTATGGTCAAGAGTCCCATTGGACTGGAACTCTTCGATCGGGAGTCCTACTGGGTTAGGACATTGAGTCTCAATATCTGGGAGTCTATGGTCAAGAGTCTCATTGGACTAGGACTCTTCGATCAGGAGTTCCACAGATCTGAGACTCTGAGTCCTACATGTCTGAGACTCTGTGATTGAAAGTTGGGACTCCACAATCACGAGTTTTACTTGTTTAGACTCCAGGATCAAGAGTCCCACTGATTTGGGAGTCTTCGATCAAGAGTTTTATTTTGATGGAACTTTGTTATCTGAACACCCACTGGATTTGGACTCTGATTTTATGAGAGATATTATTAATAATTTGATCACTAATTAACTCAATTTGATTGAGTAATTATTTTTGATCCAAGTCTAATTGAATTGATTTTAGTTGGGTCTGACCCGATTAGATCGTTGGTTGACCTAATCATCGAGGAGCTTTGAACCCTGATTTGATCAAAGATTGGGCTTGATCAATTCTTAATTTTATTGAAATTTAATTAAGCCTAATTAAGCCTAAATGTGTTGGGTTTAAATTAGTCTAATTGGGCCTAACCTATTTTGAATTGGTTGGTTCAATTGGTTCAAGTTTGAATTTCAAAGACTAGTTTGACTAGTCTTCTTTCCTTGTGCCATTTAACCCATGCCTACTTAAAAATTTAATCTAAATCTCTCATGACTTATTTCCCATGTATAAAAGAGCTTTTGACCAGGTCTCTCATGTTCCAAATGGATAAGGTTTGGTTGTTATTTGTTTTGATTTGAATGAGATTCAAATTTGGATAAAATACAACCTCTACCTTATCCATGAGCCATCCTTCTCTTATGCAACACTTTTGCTACACGAGAAAAGGTTTCTCATGATTCCTTTCCATGCAAAAGAGGTTGTTGCCCATCCTTTCTCACATCCCTAAGTGGATGGGATCAGGTAGTTTGAAGGTTGAATTCAAAATGAGTTTGAATTTGGCTTAACAACCAACCCAATCTTTCTCTCCACGTGGTGTCTACTCTCTTTGGCACAAAATAAATAGGAGGTGTTGATGCAGAATCTGACCGTTGCCGGAGTCCGCTGGAGTGGAGGCCGATGAGGTCACCATCGGGGACCTGCAAAATAAAGTTCCATCCGGAGTCGGTGGGGGATAGCTCCGGTAGGACCCTCCGATGATCAAGTCAGCGCCAACAGAAATGGAGTGCTCAGTGTGGGGTTCAATAGAGTTTTAAAGAGAAGAGAAGGATTTTTAGAACTTGGCGTAAATGTATCTGGAGGGTCCTTTTTATAGAGGGAGCTTGTTGTAACTGCCTTGATTAATGATTGTCGTAACCGTCCTGATCAATATCGATCGTTATTGACTTGATAAATGCTGATCGTTATTGACTTGATAAATGTCGATCGTTATTATCGTGTAACCGTTTAGTAGTAGGATCGCCTGCAGGAGTCTGTCATAAGAAGTTTGGCTTTCATGGGAGTTCAGCCATTGAGAAGTTCGACTGCTGGAGGAGTCCGCAGGGAGTCCGGCTTCCATAGAAGCTCGGCCGTTGGAGGAGTTTGGAGGGAGTTCGGCTCCCACAGGCACCTGGCTGTAATGACGTGGAGAGAGTTCGGCTCTTGCGGGAGTTTGATTGGAGCTCGGTGATTGAGGAGTCAGAAGAAGTTCGATCGAGGGACTACTGCTGCAGAGTTCGACCGGCTGAAGGGACGGTCGCTTGAGAAGTTCAGCCGTTGGATAGTTCGGTCGGCTGTAATAGTTCGGCCAAGATCCATCCATCGAAGTTCTTCCATGGCTACTGGCCGCATCAGGCTGGGCACCGAACTTGACTTCGGCAGGAGCGGGGTTTATCCCCAACACTAGCCCCCCCACTCTCGAGTTCGAAACTTGAAGGAAGGGAGTGCAAAAAAGGCGACTGTCGAAGTCTTCCTCTAAGCCCCGTGCTGGTCTAGGTCGAAGCTCGGAGGAGATCTCATCTCAGAACGAGGTTATCTCCAATCTTTTCTCTGGCCAAAGTGGAAGTTGAAGCTCTCCAGCCGAGGTTGGCCCGATCGCTCGGAGGAGATCTTATCCTCTTTTGCCGAGGTTGATGCGGACGCTCGCGTTAGGACGAGGTTCTCCTCCTGTTCCTAACTTCGACTTTGCTCGCATGAGGATGAGGTTCTCCTCCTATTCCTAACGGGCTATGGGGGCACATTCGGACCATCGTCCGTCTTTCCCCATCTCATCTAAGGTGAACGAGGCCTTCGACTTTACTCGCATTAAGATGAGGTCCTCCTCCTATTCCTAACGGGCTATGGGGGCACATATGGACTGTCGTCTGCGCCTCTCCTCCCGTCTCATCCTTTGTGAACGAGGCCTTCGACTTTGCTCGCGTTAGGATGAGGTCCTCCTCCTGTTTCTAACGGGCTGTGGGGACACATACAGACCATCGTCCGCGCCTCTTCCTCTGTCTCATCCTTTGTGAATGAGGTCTTCAATTTTAGGAAGGTCTTATTTCCCACGGCCGATGTTCACCCGGGGGAGACCTTGTCTCCTGCAGTCGAGGTTTAGAGGTCTTTGACCTGCTCTCATTAGGACGAGGTTCTCCTTCTGTTCCTAACGGGCTACTTTTGCACATTTCTTTCTTGCCATCATGTAATCCTCGTGCCAGAAATCAATAATGCAGTGCAAAGGAGTTTTTAAAGGACGTCTACTGATAATACATCCTCAGATTTTCTGAGTTCCACAGTCGGGGAAGCACCTTCCCTCTGAGTTCCTTCAGGCGATAAGTTCCAGGTCGGATGACCTCCGTCACCTCATACGGACCTTCCCAGTTTGGGACGAGCTTCCCTTGACACTGAGGCTGAATGACAGCGGTTCGTTGGAGCACTAAGTTCTCCGCTCTGAATGTCTTATTTTTAACCCTGGAGTTATAGTACCGAGCCACCTTCTGTTTGTAGGCTGCCATCCAGACGTGGGCTTTCTACCTCTTTTCTTCTAGAAGATCGAGGTTGACTCTGAGATCCTGGGGGTTGTGCCGCTCGTTGAAACCCATGACTCGTGCAGACGGGAGCTTAAGCTCGATCGGGATAACTGCCTCAGTACCGAAGGCCAAGGCAAAGGGTTTTTCTTTGGTCGGCACTCTCTAAGTAGTTCGGTATGCCTAGAGGATATGGTAGAGTTCGTCCACCCAGGCCCCTTTTGCCCTATCGAGTCTCGCTTTGATTTCTTGTAGTAGGGTCCGGTTGGTTATCTCAGCTTCCCCATTGGCCTGTGGGTGAGCCACCGATGTAAAGCGGTGGGAGATGTTTAGTCCTTCGTAGAACTCGACGAACCTCGCTCCGACGAACTGTCGCCCATTGTCGGTTATGAGGGTTCGGGGCAGGCCGAACCGATAGACTAGTAACTTTCAGATGAAGTCTTGCACCTTTGCCTCGATAATCTTCGCGAGTGGTTCGGCTTTGATCCACTTGGTGAAGTAATCGATTGCGACTAGGAGAAACTTCTGCTGCCCAAATGCCATTGGGAAGGGGCTGAGTATATCCATTCCCCACTGCGCAAATGGTCAGGATGAGCTGAGCGGAGTGAGTTCGGATGCCGGCTGCCTCTGCACGCTGGTGTTCTTCTGACAGCGGTCGCACCTCTTTACATATTCCACGGAATCACGAAATAAAGTCGGCCAATAGTAACCCTATCGGAGTAGTTTTTGCGATAGAGACCTGGCTCCTACGTGACTTCCGCAGAGTCTTTCGTGCACATCCCATAGCGTGAGGTCGATCTCTGAAGGTCGGAGACATCTCAGCAATGGGAGGGAGTACGGCCTCTTATATAACCTGCCTTCATATAAGACGTAGCGGGAGGCTTGATTTCTGAGCTTCCGAGCTTCCTTTCGGTCGTGGGGAAGGACTCCCTCTTGAAGGTAGGCGATCAATGGGTTGATCCAGCTGGGCTTGAATTTCATCTGCAAGATGGCCTGATATTCCTCTATGGTCGGGCACTTCAAAGTTTCCAAAAATACTTCTTTGGGCAGTTCGGCCGGCGTTGAAGCGGCCAACTTGGAGAGAAGATCGGCTCTTGCATTTTCCACCCTCAGGATGTGCTGAATGCCGAAACTGTCGAAGATCGGGATCAAATTCTTCACTTTCCCGAGGTATCTCACCATGCTTTCCTCCCGTGCCTCGTAGCCGCCGCCAACTTGACCAACCACCAACTGAGAATCGCTGTAGACTTGAAGCCGATCTATTTTTAATTCCCTTGCTATCTTTAATCTGGCGATTGCGCTTCATACTCGACCTCATTGTTGGTTGCGAGAAACTCGAGACGCAGCGCATACTCGGCGACAACTCCTTCGGGGCTGACCAAGACCAACCCCGCACCAGCTCCAGTGGAGTTGGACGAACCATCCACGTGCAGAGCCCAGGAACCTTCAGGGAGGTCGACGCTCTCTTCGGAGAGGATCAATCGTGACAGCTCGATTTCATCGAAGTTCGGCCTCGCTCTGGTGCCGGTTTCGCTCGACTTAGGCTCGACTTCAACTGGAATGGTGCATTCTAACACAAAATTTGCCAATATCTGGGCTTTGATCGACGGTCTGGGCCGGTAGTTGATGTCGAACTTTGTGAGCTCGATTGCCTATTTTATGATTCTTCTGGAGGCGTCTGCTCGGAGGAGAACTATTTTTATTGGTTGGTCCATGAGAACCATTATGGTGTGCTCCTGAAAGTAAGGTCGGAGCCTCCTAACAGCAATTAGGAGATAGTAAGTCAGTTTTTCTAACCTAGAGTACCTGGTCTCCGCATCCCTCAGAACTCAGCTCACGTAGTAGACTGGTTGCTGCATCTTTGCTTCTTCCCTGACCAGGACTGCCGCCAGGGCCACCGGGGAGACAGCTAGATACAGGAATAATTCTTCTCCGGATTTGGGCTTTGCCAGCAGCAGAGGCGTGCTGAGGTAGTTTTTGAGCTCCTCGAATGCCTGTTGGCACTCCACCATCCAGCAGAAGTCCTTCGATCACCTGAGAACCTCAAAGAAGGGCATGCATCATTCGACCGACCTTGAGATGAAGCGATTTAGGGATGCCACCTTTCCGATCAGGTGCTGAACTTCCTTGATCATCTTTGGAATGGTCATTTTTCGAATGGCTCGAATTTTTTGAGGGTTTGCCTCGATTCCGCGTCTCGACACCATGAACCCGAGAAATTTTCTGGAGGTTACACCAAAGGCGCATTTGGTTGGGTTCAGCTTCATCTTGTACTTTCTAAGTGCACCGAAGGTCTCTTCAAGGTCGGCCAGGTGTTCTGTTGAAGCCCAACTTTTGACGAGCATATCATCTACGTACACCTCTATGTTGCGATCGATCTGCTCCTTGACGACCTTATTAACCAAACGCTGGTATGTTGCCCCTATATTCTTGAGTCCAAAAGGCATGACCCTGTAGCAATAAAGACCTCGATCAGTAATGAAGGCGGTCTTCTCTTCATCCTCGAACGTCATGCGTATCTGGTTGTAATCAGAAAAAGCATCCATGAAGGTGAGGAGCTCATGGCCCGAGGTTGCATCCACCAGCTAGTCGATCCTGGGTAGGGGGTAGCTATCCTTCGGGCAAGCCTTGTTCAGCTTCTTGAAGTCGACGCACATCCTCCACTTATTATTCGCTTTCTTGATAAGAACCACGTTCGAGACCCAGGTCGGATAATTAACCTCCCGGATGAGTCCGGCTTGGAGGAGCTTGTCTACTTCTTCGACGATCGCTATCTACCTCTTCGGAGCATGGTGGCGCAGCTTTTTTCTTATCGATCGGTGCCTTGGATCGACGGCCAGCTGATGTTCCATGACCTCGGCGTCGATCCCCGACATATCCACTGGGGTCCAGGCGAAGACGTCCGCATTTCTTCTGAGGAAAGCGACGAGCTGCTCCCGAACCTTGGCCGCCAAGTTGGAGCCGATCTGCACTACATGCTCCGAGTTTCCATCATTCAAGGGCACAGAGATGAGGTCCTCCGCAAGTTCGCCTCGCTCCTCAGTGAGGTCGTCGCGGACGTCTAGTCCATCAACAAGATAAGGGTTGGGCTGATTACCCTTATGCAGGACGATCGAGTAGCAATACCTCGCCAAAGCTTGGTCTCCTCTGACTTCTCTGACCCCGTGACTC
Organism: Cocos nucifera; assembly: GCA_006176705.1. NCBI lineage: Eukaryota > Viridiplantae > Streptophyta > Magnoliopsida > Arecales > Arecaceae > Cocos > Cocos nucifera. Next base: position 632,568 of record QRFJ01000325.1, read on the forward strand.
GTCGGAAATTTCATCTTCAAATAATAGGTTGATACTACCGTCCGGAGTGCATTTAGATCAGGTCGGCCAAGGATCGCGTTATAGACGGATGGGATCCTTACGACTAAAAAGTCGACCTGAGCTTTGGCCAGCTTCGGGCGCTGCCCTGTCGCTACGGTTAATGTTATTATGCCTTCGACTAATACGGCATTGCCAGCAAATCCTACCAGTGGAGAATTCATCGATCCCAAGCGGTCGTCGGGCAGGGACATTTTTGAGAAGGCATCGTAAAGCAACACATCGACCGAGCTTTCATTATCTACCAGAATGCGGCGTACATCGTAGTCGGCAATATTCAAAGAAATTACAACCGCGTCATTGTGTGAAAATTGGATTCCCTGACTGTCCTCCTTGGTGAAGGCCACGGGCTCCACGATCCTTCGCCTCTTCACCAATCCTCCAGATCCGCTGGTCTCTCCTTGCTGAGGTCCCCCTAAGATAGTATTGATGACGCCAAGGGGCAGTCGATCTTCTTGCTAGTTTTTCCCACTTGGCCGTAATGCTCTTGGCCGATCTTCCTTTTCCTCAGGCCTTCTTCATAGAATCGGCTAAGTCTGCCTCGCCTGACGAGCTCTTCGATCTCGTCCTGGAGTTGGATGCACTCCTCAATATCATGACCGTGGTTGCGATGGTAAAGGTAGAACTTGTTGGGATTGCGCTTGCTAGGATGGGAATGCATTCTCTCCGATCTTGAAAGTCGCTCCCAGATCTCCATCAATACTTGAGTCTTCGGAACGTTAAGGGGGGCGTAGTTGTGAAATCATCATCGTCGAGGATATCTTTGGTGCTGGGGGGAACCTCGGCATGCCCTTCCGTCAGGACTTCCCCACCTCCAAGCTTGAGGGGGAGTCTGGGCTCGCCCACGACTAGGGGGAGTCTGGGAACGCGGCCGAACTTCAATCCCCTTCCTTTCTTCGGTGGACCTGCCTGGCCCGTCGATTCATCGTTTGCCACCGGCTTCATCGTCCTTAGCCTCGAAGGCCTTCTCTGTCTGGGCATAACTTTCGGCCCGATCCAGCATGTCGGCAAAGTCCCTGGGATACTTCTTTTCTAGGGAGAACAGTAAGTCATTCTTCTGAAGGCCGTCTTTGAGAGCGGTCATGGCGACTGACTGGTCCAGGTCCCAGACCTCTAGTGCAGCAGTATTAAATCGGGTGACGTAAGTCTGGATGGATTCTCCCTCCTTCTGCCTGATGGCCATTAAGGAATCCGAACCTCGGCGTGGACACCGACTACTGACAAAGTGGGCTGCGAATTGTTGACTCATCTGGTCAAACGATAAGATGGTATTCGGCTTGAGTGCCGAGTACCAATTTCTGACGGCCCCTTTAAGGGTAGAGGGGAAAGCCCAGCACAGGATAGCGTCTGGCGCGCCATGAAGCAGCATCATTGTCTGGAAGGCTTCCAGGTGGTCGACCGGGTCGATGGTCCCATTGTAGCTCTCGAACTACGGGAGCTTGAAGTTTGGTGGGATCAGTTCCTGCATGATTTTCTACAAAAAAGGAGGGTCAGTGCAGATGTCATTACCGCGTGAGGAGGGAGTGTGATGGAGTTCTTCAATTCGTCAGCTCATTTCTAAGAGCCTTTGATCCAGAAGGTCTTCGCGGTCTTTGATCTTCAAGGTCTTCTTGCCGAATGGGTGCAAAGCTTCACCTTGGGTCGAGCCGCGGTCCGAGCAGGGGCTCTCCCTCCGTTGCCTTCCTCTTCCAGGGATTGGAGGTCGGGTAGCCCATGTCGGTTGCCCCTGGACTGGGCCACAGGGCTCTGGAGAATCCTGCGTCGGTTGAGTTGGTACTGGGGCCTGCTGGTGCATGGCCTGCACCGCCTGCACTGCCTCCGTGAGACCACGAACCTGCTAGACAAGCAGGTTGAACTGCTCCACGTCCACCACGGCTACAGAGTGAACCTGGGTCGCTAGGGCTGGAGCGAGAGCGGACGGATCCGAACGAGATCGGGCTGCGGAGGCCGCCGATCATCGGGTTGAGGCTCTCCTGGGGGGCTTTTTTTTTTGGAAAGGAATTCGAAAGAGAAAGAAGAGAGATCTCTGAAGTGGGAAGAGAGAAATTATCGCCGAGCACTCCTTTAAGAACAAGAGAACCTCGACTTCCTTTAAGAGAGAAATCATCGCCGTACCCTTCCTCTAGCGCCAATCTGTTGACGCAGAATCTGGCCATCGTCAGAGTCTGCTGGAGTGGAGGCCGATGAGGTCACCATCGTAGACCTGCAAAATAAAGTTCCATCCGGAGCTGGTGGGGGGTAGCTTCGGTAGGACCCTCCGACGATCAAGTCAGCGCCAACAAGAATGGAGTGCTCAGTATGGGGTTCAATAGAGTTTTGAGGAGAAGAGAAGGATTTTCAGAACCTGGCGTAAACGTATTTGGAGGGTCCTTTTTATAGAGGGAGCTTGTTGTAACTACCTTGATTAATGATTGTCGTAACTATCCTGACAATGTCGATCATTATCGACTTGATAAATGCTGATCGTTATTGGCTTGATAAATGCCGATCGTTATTATCGTGTAACCGTTTAGTAGTGGGATCGCCTGTAGGAGTCCGTCATAAGAAGTTCGGCTTTCATGGAAGCTTGGCCATTGAGAAGTTCGACTGTTGGAGGAGTCCGCAAGGAGTCTGGCTTCCGTAGAAGCCCGACCATTGGAGGAGTTTGGAGGGAGTTCGGCTCCCGCAGGCACCTGACTGTAACGACGTTGAGAGAGTTCGGCTCTTGTGGGAGTCTGACTGGAGCTCGACGATTGGGGAGTCAAAAGGAGTACGGTCAAGGGACTATTGCTGCAGAGTTCGACTGGCTGAAGGGATGGCCGCTTGAGGAGTTCGATCGCTGGACAGTTCGATCGGCTGTAATAGTTCGGCCAAGATCCATCCACCAAAGTTCTTCTGTGGCTACTGGCCGCATCAGGCTGGGCACCGAACTTGACTTCGGCAGGAGCGGGGTTTATCCCCAATAGAAGAAATTTTTGGGATGTGAAAGAATAGATCTAAGATTGAGAGAGGACTTCTGTGAGCCTCCTGGTGCATGAGAAAAAGTTTTAAAAAATCTCGTGAGGTGAAAAACCAAAGAAAGGCTAGCGCAAGGTTTCAAGGTGCATTTGATCTAGTGTTTTGACCTAAGATTCGAAAATCCATTTCGTGAGCTACGAGTGTCAAAAGCCCATAAAACTTTGTGGAGAACCTCCTCTACCTCTCTACTACATCTACCAACGACCAGAAGCATCCATGAAGCCCGTAGACAAGGATCGAAGATGTTCGATCAAAATAGCTCTTGAAAGACTTCGGTATCGAGCTAGCACTCGCATGGGAGCCGATCAGGACCAGAAGGCTCATATGGACGATCCATGGAGGCTAGACACTTGTGTGGCTGCATCATGATCATTGAAACTCCTTGATAATGATCAGATCATGGTGATCAACTAGCTGCAAAAAGGTATTATGTTCTGAACACGTAGATGTAGTAAATAGTTCACTACATAGTTTTATTTTCAGATCTATTAATGTATGCATGCATATTATGTTTAGATCATAATGTGTAGGGTTAAATAATCTAATATGATCCATAGATAATTAATTAGATTAATTATTTTTTGCTGCTTCTTTGCTATTTTTGAAAAAATTTGAAAATAGCTTAGCAAATCCTGCACTATTTTCTTCACTCCTCTGCTCTAAACTTGTGTCAAAACTTTTTTCACTTGTTAAGCCACCTCTGCCCAGTGCTCTACCTGCAACTGAAGTCCTCCTGATGTCGTAGAAGCTGGCTCTGTAATTGAGTTCCTCAAGGCCAACTAATCAATGCTGCACTGCTGAGCCTGTCGTTGTATCTCGAACACCGTTTCTATTCCTTCGGATCCTTCGTACTCTGCGAACCCTCTCCGAAGCTATCTTGGATACCTCCGCAACCTACAGGCACCTCTAAAATCTAAAAGCTCATCCAACTCTTTAAATCAATGATTAAATCTTTGAAAATTCCATCCTAGTACTTCTTCTCTTTTGCCCCTGCATCAGCTATCGCTTCAATTGCGTCTGGAGAAATTACAGCCCAAATCCTATCCTGGGCTCAGACCCACCTATCTCATCTTTAGGCTTCTAAGACTTTCTGACTCTCCTTGAGACCTACTTCCGATCTTCCTGAGATGCTCCTGATACTATCTACTGAGATACCTTCCTTGACTGCTGCACCGTCGAGCCTCTCTTAGTCCAGTGCCTCCAGAAAAGTGCTACTACAGCACTCAAATGCTCCCTACCTCATCTCTGCACCACCTCCTCATAGGTATCCGGGTCCTCTCTTATTGTACATAACCCATCCTCCATCTGAATCGCGACTCTCTCTGATGCTCCTGCAGAAAAAACATGATCCAAGATCAACCATCCAGCATTGACCTATTAGACCTCCATAAATCATCAATCTCCATCACCTCCAAAGCTTTGCAAATCCATGCTCTGATCGAATCGCTGAATGCATCTCCAACTACTTCTCTCATCTTTCTACAATCAAAGGACATATAGTCACTTCTTTAGCTTTCCTTCGACCATTATCCATTCAAAAATCTCTCTTCATTCATCAAATAGTCCCACACTATCCATCTTCCTAGAGAATCCTGTCACTCGTCATACACCCCAGTCTCTTCAACCAAGATCGATCAGAAAATCATTCACCAAAAATTTCTACCCTAAAAAAAATCCTTTTCATTAATCCTCTCAGCCTCCACCTTCAATCTGCTACTCCCGATTGGCCAAACCACAATAATAACAAAGGTAAATCTGAGATATACCATGGAATACTTGTGTAGATTTTTGATTTCACCATGTATGACTTCTCCTTCGCTTTCATGCACCATCAGGCTCTGATATCAATTATTGTAACATCACCATGGCATCACCTAGCTCTAATACCACGTGTTGCAAAAATTTTTGATTTTTAGCATGGACCTAAGGAGATCTTTGACATTCTCTAAGGCAGCAGACTATCAATCCACCTAATCTACATCTATGATGGGACGCCTCCCTCCTTGGGCTTGAGGGAGGTGCCCCCTTGGGGTGGCAACTCTAGCGAGAAGAGAGAAGAGAGATTGAGGAAGAAAAAATCTGTATTTCAATCCATGTTATAAAACTCTAATACAACCTATGTATTTATACATAGATATTAGGTCCGACCAAAAACTTTTTTGGCTAACTTAATACATGAAAGCACTCACCAAGTTCATGTACATCTATTGTCTCCCATGCTCTCATCTTTTGGATCTAAATTCGATCCATACATGAGTTAGCCACCTTTAAGATCTTATTGGACTAGGTCTTAAGATCCCAAACAGAAAATTTTATCTAGTTCTATTCGTCACCATCGAGCCAGCTCTGTCAGTAGTCAAGCTGGCTTGACTGCATCACATCTGAACCCTATCTTCTATCTACTTGAGATAGCTAACTTGACTGCACCCCGAGCTGGCTTAGTCTCAGCTCAAGCCGGCTCGACTGCATATCCGAGCCAGCCTGTCTATATGTTAGTCCCTTATCTTGACTGATTTTTTTTCTGACTTTGGTCCTTTGCTTCATCTTATGTCTCAGATTTTTGAAATACCTACCAAGCTCTTCAAGGTCCTCACACCTGAACCTTGAGTCCGTGCAGAGCTACACACCGCCTTCTTTCTAAGACAACTCCTCGAAGAAAATAGTGCAGGGTTTGCCATGCTACTTTCAAAAAATATTTCAAAAATAGCAATGATGCAGCAAAAAATAATTAATCTAATTAATTATCTACTGATCATATCAGATTATTTAATTCTATACATTAGGATCTAAACATAATATGCATACATACATCAATAGATCTGAAAATAAAACTATGTAATAAACTATTTACTATATCTACGTATTCATAACATAATACCTTTTCACGGATAGTCGATCACTATAATCTAAGTTCATCGGATAATGCTCTAGTATCACATCATAGCCATATATGTGTTTGGCCTCTACGGTTGGTCCACATGAAGCTTCTAATTCTAATCAGCCCCACTAGAGTGCTAGCTCCTCGTCAGGACCTTCTATGGCTGATCACGATCGATATGATCGATTATATATTTTTAAATTTTTTAATTATTTAAAAAATAAGAATATAAATATTAGATGATAATGAAGATGTGTTTTAAATTTGGTGGTGATCTGATGCTCACAGCACTCGATCTCTCCACCCGAACATAGATTCCTAAATTTAGGATTTCACTCGACCCAAAAACCCTGATACACTAAAAATCCTATCACGCTCTCTCTGTGTGGAGTTTTTTCATGAAATAAGTTTTCATAGAAAGATAACTTTTAGATATATAATCTCTATTTAGATCATATCTAAAAATAGAATATACTTATAGGTAAAAATCATAAGAGAAGAGAGGGATGAGGGAAAAGTAAAGTGCTATAGGATCCTATTTATCTTTACTCTAAGATTTTTTTTGCCTAGAACTGATTCTCAAACACTCTAAAATTTTTACCACATAATTCTATCCCCTTCTCCTACATGAATAAAAATTCTCATAATTTATTGATATGAATACCATGGAAAAACTGTATAAAAAATAATAAGAGTCGAGTGATTGAGAGGTTTTAAAAATTAAATGAGCCTCTTATCCTTATCCAACGTCCCCTCCCTTGTATTTAACATGCAGAAGGACTCACCTTCTACGTGCACATTTTTGTTTCTCAAAAAATATTCGATAAATAAAAGGAAGGGCATGGGAAGCAGAGTAGATAAGTCAAAAATAGTGGATGCATAGGAAAATTTGAATTCAAACTTCATTTGACTTGGACCTAATTGGTTTCAACCAAATCAATTAATTTAGATCCAATTAAATTAGGTTAAATCCAATAAAATTAGACTTAACCTAATCTAATAAAATTTTAATTAAATTAAAAATTAATTAGATCTAAGTCCTGATCAAATCAGGGTCAAAACTTTCATAGCGATTAGGTCATCTCATGACCTGATCGGATCGAATCAAATTTAATTGAACTTGATCGAATCCTCATTACTCAATCAAATTGAGCTAATCAATAATCAAATTACTAATTAATCCTCTAAAAAATATTTGAATCTAAATTGAATGGATTACTGGGCAATAGAGTCCTATCAATATGAAGCTCTTGAAGAGTCCTAAATCAGTGGGACTTTTGAACTCAGTATTCCAAACGAATCAAACTCACGATCATAGAGTCTCAGACTAGTGAAACTCTTGATCAAAGAGTTTCAAATAAGTAGGACTCAAAGTTTCAGTCCAATAGGACTCTTGGTCATAGAGTTTCAGTCTAGTGAAACTCTTGATCACAGTGTCCTAGATTATCAGGACTCAGAGTTTTAGTCCAGTAGGATTCTTGAACACAGAGTTTTAGTCCAGTAGGACTCTTTAAATATAGAGTCCCAGACCAATGGAACTCTTGATCAGAGAGTCCTAGATAAGTTAGACTCAGAGTCTCAGTTCAGTAGGACTCTTGGTCATAGAGTCCCAGTCCAGTGAAACTCTTGATCACAGAGTCTCAGACCAATGAAATTCTTGATCAACCATCAGATCAAGTAGGAACTCCTAATGTGTGTGACCCCGCAGGTCCGAACCTAAGTCAGTAGCAAAAAAATCAATTTCTATATTAATCGAAGTGACCATATAGCAATGGTACCCGACATCCAGATAGGTCGAATAATCGCAATCATAATATTCAGAACCTACGTAAATATGGTTATTGTATAATTCATCCCTATGATCTCTATGTAATAGATGACTCAGAGTTAGACTGTCAATCCTAGAAAATACATCCATGTCGTATCTCAAAGTAATTAGTCCCGTGACTCCTCATTAAGACTATTCTGGCCAAAATTTTGCTAAATTGAAATACAATTAAATATAACTCCTAAAATTAGGAGTGGTTAATTTCATCTTGATACACGCACTGACTCCACAAGTACTTGACTGTGTCCAGAAATCTTTTGTCACTGAATTAGAAATTCAGATAGTCCGACACCAAAATATAGTGAGTTGCTTGAAAGTCACCGTGGTGATCTTAGATCGGAGGGACACTTATACCCATATTCCATTGAACCTAATCTTGATAGAAGAAAAGCCCCAGAGTTGGTCATGTTCAGTGCAGATGTACCCATACATCTCACTTGCATGGCATATCAGTGTCTCAATACTCCTTGGTTATGAGGACAATCAATCTATGTGGCACATAATGATCTATACTTGATAAACGTTGTTGTCCTAAGTAATAATGTATCATTTGATCATAAACTATTTAAGGACTAAATAATAAATTCTTGTGTGCCGAATCTAGATAGTCCTAAGGACTTCATCACAATACAAGAGTTTATTAGAAGACAAAAAAATTTATGATGAAAAATATTAAAATAATTTTTATTAATTTATAATTCATATATAATTATAAATATATGGTCCAACCATTAACAGACTGATGATTGGCTTTGAAACATATTTTCAATAATCTCCCACTTGGACTAAAGCCAATCGGTGCAGTATCTAATACCTATCTTCAACTTAAAGTTGTCGAACTCCTTCACCGTAACAGTTTTAATGAATGGATCGATCAAGTTCTTCTTTCCATCAATCTTCTGAAGGTCGACGTCACCTTGATCCACAATCTCTCGAACAAGATGGTAGCAGCGCAGAATATGCTTCGTCTGCTGGTGTGCCTTTGGTTCCTTCGCTTGAGCAATGGCTCCAGAGCTGCCATAATAGAGTAGAACTGGACCATCAAGGGAGGGTGCTACTCCAAGTTCGGTGATAAATTTTCTTAGCCACAACACTTTTTTGATAGAATCTGATGTAGCGACATACTCTGCCTCACAAACTGAATCGGCCATAGTATACTGCTTGGAACTCTTCCAGCAGACAGCCCTACCATTATGGATAAATATGTATCCCGACACACTCTTGCTATCATCATGATCGGACTGAAAATTAGAGTCCATGAATTTCATAAGTTTTAAGTTCGATTCACCATATATGAGCCACTAGTCCTTAGTATTTCTTAAATACTTCAAGATGGTTTTAACAATCTTCCAATGATTCTCCCATGGATTAGATTGATATCTACTTACTACACCTAGTGAGTAAGCCATATCTGATCGCGTACATGTCATGGTGTATATTATAGAACCCACTGCTGAAGCATATGGTATTCTATTCATACGCTCTCTATCTAGAGATGTTGTTGGACAATCCCTTTTTGAAAGAGAAATTCCATGGCCTATCGGTAGATAGCCTTTCTTGGAATTTATCATGTAGAAATATTTTAGCACAATATTAATAAACATGGACTGGGACAATCCAAGCAACCTTTAAATCTTTTTCTATAGATCTTCATCCCTAGGATGTAGGAAGCTTCTTCTAGATCTTTCATGGAGAACTATGATGACAGCCACATCTTTATTCCTTGTAATGTAGGGACTGAAGGAAAATCCAAAATTTTTTGGATCAGGTTCGTTCAAAACTGATTGGATCGAGAGGCATATTTCAAAAAATTTTTCTTAGATCCTAATCAGATCTAACACTTTTCAGATCTAATTTATGATCTGATAATTAAAAAAATTAAATTAAATTAATTCAAAATTAATTTTATCTTGATTCTGGATAATTCGATTACCCATTGATGATCCTGCAGAAGCTCTGAGATTCTGGATCTAGCCACGCAAGCGCCTGACTTCTACTGGTATCCACTCAGGCTGGATCTGAAGATCTTCTCCTTCTCTTTCTTTTCTCCAAAAATTAGATCTAGATCTGATTTGGAGGACCTTCAAAACTTCTTCTGAAGATTATCCGTCATCTCTACAGCAGTGCTGCCTTCTTCCTTTTTCGTCAGCCTTTTCTTGCCCGACTCGCCTAATTTGAAGACCCAACTTTCTTAGGCATGGAGAGGAGAGAGAGAGCTAGATGGTGGCATGGAGAAGGGAGAGGGGCAGCCTTGGGGCATGGCTTAGAGGAAGAGTCTCCTAAAAGTGGGCGCAGATAGGGTCTATTTATAGACTCTGCTGCACCATGCAGTGCTGCATCACTCCGACCAATTACGTTGCTTCGTGCAATCAGATCTAAATCTGATTAGTGGGATGACATCACCTGATCTAATCAAATGAGAGACCTACAGATTCATCCTAAGATGGTGCCTAAGACTGGTCAAAGTCTATAGGTGAGGGTCACCTAGTTTGAATCCAACAAGCAACCTGGAGTCCCATCCGTATGGGACTCCAGCATCCCTATCCATGGGCGCACGCCATCCTAGGTGTGTGCCCCCTTCTTCCTAATTTTTAGAGAGGGGACAAGCCCCTATCTACTCTCCAATAAGTGCATGACACATGGGCAGATGTCCAAGGATCAAAGGTCAATGTTTGACCAAGTCAAAGTACAAGAATTAGCAGGTGATGGAAAATAATAGGTGTTGTCTCAAATTTATCTCATAAATTAAGACAATCCTTTTTTGACTTGAACAAGCTCCAGTCAGATCAGGTAAAGGTACCTGAGTGAGCACAAACTCATTTGGCTCAGTCAAGACAACTTTTATGATAGAAAAAGAAGAACGTTAGGCTCAATCATGTGCTAGCACGATTTTTTTGAACCTAATTGAATCTTATTCAAATCAATTGAACTAGATTAGTCCAATTGATGATATCCAGATCCAAACCCTTGTTTGTGTGATCTAGTTAGGTTCAGTTCTGTATGATAATGGGATATGTCATGATCTCCATCATCGACATCATCGAAACTCCTTTCGATGGATCAGAACTCTTCTGATTCAGATAATTAGAATGATCGATCATCTAAATCATTCTAATTGCTCCCAAAATCCACCAGTGACACCTAGCAGCATATGGTGGCAACCCATCAAAACTTAAAAATGAACCTCTTGGTGCAGCTACTTGTGTGATTAAGTTCTTCTATCTTGAGCCCCGATCAGATTAGGGTTAAGGTGAACTCGTCAAACCCTAATTTCTATCATATGATTTAATCATTCGATTCAAGTCCGATGTGAAAATTAATAGAAACTCTTTCTATTATTTCACACTCTGCCATGGCCATGGGCTTATGGACTTGATTCTCATGATCATCATAGGGCTGCTCCTCTTCTACCGAGGTAGATAGATTCCATCTTGGTGCAATCCAATTCCTACAATGAACATGCTATAGCCAACATACACCTCAGGAGTTCCGAATGGCTAGGAGACCGAGTCATGGTGTAGTCAAACTATAACACCCTCAAGGTGAACTGCCGATGCACCTTCAGGTCAAAGAACCAGACACACCACTGCAGCATCGAGTCAGTCATTCGACGAGAAGGTAGACTTTCTTAATGACTACTCGAGGTGGTCACGCTCAGTGCCCTCATTCTCTAACGAGTATCTGTACTCTCGCTCCGATGTCTCTACACCATAGACTCAAGACTCATCTACTATAAGAGAAGCGATTGTACACCTAACCTTCCGGATCAATCACCATCCTCATGATGATCCTATGGTCAGGAGCATTTTATGAGTTTATAATGAAATTATTCATGTCTTAAATTTTCAACTCTTGAAAATATGAATTATCATTACCATTAACTCAAGGGATGTATCACAGACACTAAATACACTTATGTGATAGAAAATAACCCATTTTATTATTTATAGTCAAAATTATAATTTTGCCCCTTAGAAGTGTATTACAAGTGTCAGCCAATTCTGGCTTCTAGGGCACATATATCTAACAAACTCCCACTTGACCTAAAGCCAATTGGCTACAAATCTAAGTCCCATCTTCTCAAGGTGGGCTTCGATCTTCTACTGGCCCAATGGCTTTGTAAGTGGGTCTGCCACATTATCTACAGAGTCGACTCTCTTGACCTCGACGTAACCTTTCTCGAGGTAATCGCAGATGAGGTGATATCGCCGCTCGATGTGCTTGGATTTTTGGTGAGACCTCGGCTCCTTAGCAAGGGCTATGGCGCCATTGTTGTCGCAGTATAGAGGAATGGCATCTGATGGCATCACTCCGATCTCTGCGGCAAACTTCTTGTACCAGAATGCCTCCTTTGCAGCTTTCAATGCAGCAATATATTCTGCTTCCATGGTGGAATCTGCTATTACTGTCTGCTTGGAACTCTTTCAACTGACAGCTCCATCATTGCACAAAAATAGACTCCTAGATGTCGACTTTCGATCATCTATATTGGACATAAAATTCGAGTCTGTATATCCCTGGACTTGGAGTTCTCCATTGCCAAAGACCAATAACATATCCTTAGTTCTTCTCAAGTACTTAAGGATACATTTCACAGAAGTCCAGTGTTCTTCATCCTGGATTTGACTGATATCTGCTTGTGACACTCACAGCATGGGCTATATCAGGTCGTGTACATAACATGGCATACATGAGGCTCCCTATTGCTGAAGCATAAGGGATCTTGCTCATGCGTTCTATTTCCTCAGGTGTGCTAGGGCACATCTTCTTGGAAAGATGAATGCCATGTCTGAAGGGTACTAAACCCCTCTTAGAGTTTTCCATACTAAACCTCTTTAGTACTTCCTCTATGTACATCTTCTGTGAAAGTCCTAGCATCCTATTCGGTCTATCTCTATAGACCTTAATTCCTAGAATAAAGGATGCTTCTCCTAGGTCTTTCATGGAGAATTCTTTAGATAACCACATTTTAACTATGGTCAACATGGAAAATATCATTTTCAATAAGGAGGATGTCATCCACGTACAATACGAGGAAGACAACAGCGCTCCCACTGACCTTTTTGAAGACACATGGCTCCTCCTCATTTTTGATGAAATCAAATATTTTGATCACATCATTAAAATGAGTATTCCAGCTCCGAGATGCTTGCTTAAGTCCATATATGGACCTTTGCAGCTTGCATACTTTGTGATCATCATCACTGGATGTGAAACCTAGCGGCTGTTCCATATAGATATCTTCCTCAAGATATCCATTTAAGAACACCGTTTTCACATCCATTTGCCATATTTCATAATCGAAATAGGCTGCAACAGCAAGCAATGTGCGGAATGGATTTTAGCATAGCTACTGGTGAAAAGGTATCCTGATAGTCAATGCCTTCGCGTTGACTATAACCTTTTGCCACTAATCTAGCCTTTGAATGTCTCCACATTTTTCCATCTGCACCAATCTTTCTCTTGAAGATCCATTTACACCCAATAGGTACTATACCTTCTGGTGGATCTACCAAGGTCCAGACTTGGTTTGAGTGCATCGAGTCAATTTCTGACTTCATTGCCTCTAACCATTTCTCGGAGTCGATATCTGATATCGCCTCATTATAGGTTTTGGGATCATCACCATGAACCCCATTACCTATGAGGAACATTTTCTCTACTTTCCTCTGAAATAATACCTAAGTACCTTCTCAAGGGGATGGAAAACTCTTTCCGATCTACGAGGTGGAGGAGGTAGTGTATGGATTGGCTCAACCTGATTTGGTTCCATTTGGTCCTTAGCTCGTTGCTCTTGTGAGACTTTCTCATCGAGCTTGATCTGCTTTCCAATGCCGCTATCTTGAATAAACTATTTTTCAAGAAAGATGGCATGTCGACTCACAATCACATTATGATCTTCTGGAATGTAGAAATAATATCCTAATGACTCTTTAGGATATCCTATGAATCGAGCTCTAAAGGACCTAAAGTCTAACTTGTCCGCTTGTTGTCTTTTGACATGAGCCGGACAATCCCAAATTTTGAGATGACTCAGACTTGGTTTCTTACCATGCCATATCTCATACGGTGTGGTAGGAACAATTTTAGAAGGAACCCTATTCAGTAAGTATATTGCAGTTAACAAACAATATCCCCAAAGAAAATCAGGGAGGTCTGTGAAGCTCATCATGGATCGGACCATATCTAATAGGGTTCGATTCCTTCATTCTGAAATTTCGTTGAGTTGAGGTATTCCTTGGTGGAGTCCATTGAGAGACTATGCCATTTTTCTTGAGATAGTCCAAGAATTCCCAACTAAGGTATTCACCTCCTCGATCTGATCGAAGAACCTTAATGGGTTTTTTAGTTTGCTTTTCTACTTCATGTCTGAATTTTTTGAACTTTTCAAAAGCTTCAGACTTGTGTCTCATAAGATACACATACCCATACCTAGATGAATCATCGATAAAGATTATGAAGTAGACAAAGTTGCCTCTAGCCGGCACATCAAATGGGCCGCACACATCTGTATGTACTAGGGCAAGAAGATCCATGGCCCTTTCCCCATGTCCTACAAAAGGAAGTTTAGTCATTTTGCCATGAAGATAGGATTCATAAATTGGATATGACTCGAAAGTCAATGGACTCAATAGCCCAATTTTTTTCAATTTGTTAACCCTATCTTCTGCTATATGACCTAATCTTAGGTGCCATAGATATCTATCATTTGGACTATCCCTAGGTCATTTTGATTTTATGGCATTCACATTTTGCTCAAAATTAAAAATAGATACATCAACATGTAACTGATAAAGACCATTAATAAGAAAACCACTTGCAATTTTATTTCTTTCATAAAGAATATTACAATGGTCCTTAAGAAAACTAATTGCATAGCCTTCTACTAAGGCAAGAAACAGAAATTAAATTTTTGCTTACTGCAGGTACATAATAACAGTCTTTTAATACTAAGTCTAATCCAGATGGTAGTCGAAGAGGGTATGTTCTCACGGCTACGACAGCAACCCTTGCTCCATTTTTGATGTGCAAGATCATCTCACCATCCCTCAGCCTTCTGCTATCCTCAAGATCTTGTATAGAAGTGCATAAATGAGCACTAGAACCAGAGTCAAGCATCCAACTGGATGCAGAAGAAACTGTAAGGTTAGACTCAATAACAAGCATACCTCCAGAAGAACCAGCCTCCTTCTTATTCTTTAGGGTGGCCAGGTATGTAGGGCAGTTCCGCTTTTAGTGGCCGTCATTATTGCAATGAAAATACTTTCCTTTGTCAGCGGCCTTCTTCTTCAGCTCTGCTTTTTTCTTCTTTCCTCCTTCCATCTTTTACTTTTTCATAGACTTCTTCTTTCCAAAAGACTTTCTCTTGGAAGAAGTCCATTCCATAGCAAGCACTGAGCCTTTAGAACCTTTCATGGAAAGCTCAGCGATAACCAGCATGTTCATAAGTTCAGCCAAGGAGTTTTGAAGTTTATGCATATGGTAGTTCATGATGAAATATCCTATACGCATCAGTCAAGGATTACAGAATTATATCATTTGCAAATCCAAGTCAACCTCACTTCGAGCTTCTCAAGCTCTTCCAAGTCCTTGATCATCATCAGATAATGATCTTGGACTGACTGCCCATCACGCATCTTAGCCTTGAACAGTCGTTTAGTGACTTGATACTTGGCTGCGCGACTCTGTTCACCAAACATCTCCTATAGGTGAGCCAACATTTGGCGAGCAGTTCTGATATCTTCATGTTGGCGCTGAAGCTCATCAGACATCGAGCCCAACATATAGTATTTGACCTTATTATCTTCATCAGTCCACTTATCTAGAGATGCTCTCTGTTCAGCAGATGGAAGGACTGGTAAGGTGAGAGGGTCCTGGTCCAATACATGTGTTAACTTCTCGAAATCCAAAATAATTTTGAAGTTCTGGAGCCAATCCTTGTAATTTAGTCCGATCAGTTTATGGGTGTCCAGAATTCGTGCTAGTGGATTGGATGCAGACATTTTTCTGTAGAGAGTTAAAATTTCTAGTTAGATATTATAATTAAGACTTAACCAATTTATTTAGAGATTTTATTTTAAAATAAATTAGCTTTCACTATTTTCTTGATTCTCTACACTTCCTCTGTAGAGATGCGAAAATCTCCATGATTACTGATTTCTAGTGGATGGTGCGGTCCCACCAACTAACTCATCACCTCACCTAACAGTTATTGGTGATGGGTTAGCCAATGAGTGAACAACTCTTGTTCAATGATTCTCTAATCATGGTGCACCCAAACTTGGTCTCTAATTCATGAATCTCACCGTATCCGAAATATTGATCCACTCCTTAGTTAAGTCAGACCCACCATTTGCACAGATTGGATTTCTAATTGGGTCTCTCACCGTATCCAAAATATTGAGCCCAATTCATCCTCCAGCCTATAGCATCCAATGCCTAATAGACATGGTTGCATCTTTTCGATGCAACTGAACCACTGTAACCAGTCGAGAACAATCAACCCCGGGAAGGGCCCGCACATCTACAATGGTGGAAGACCTTAGACTTAATCTTTTCTTAGGAGATTTGATTTAGGTCTCATTAAACTAGACTTGACATAGTCATAACCATTATGACTAACCTAGTGGCATGGGTTAGCTCGGATTATTGACCACCTCAGATCAGAACTTGAGTCAACAAACATGGCCAGGTAAGTGAGACCGGTGGAAGGGAATATGCCATTAACTCGATAAGAATGCATTCAAGTCGAGTAGCTCCCAATTAAAAATCAGTCGATCGTATCTGCCAAACTTACCTTAGACACCAAATTGTTGAGACAGAATCAATCGGATTAGCCTACAATCCAGACTCTAACCACTGAGCCTAATTAGGTCTTAGCTTGATCGATCACTCACGTGACTCGATCTTGACCCAGACTTAATCCTATTAGGCTGGTCAATTTAAGCATTGTTGATCCCATCTAACCAACTCTTGATTCGGTTTGATCAACCGCTAGACCTAATTGAGCTACCCAAGCCCGAACCCAATTTTATGAATATGTCTTAGATCTGAAATTCTCAATTTTAGATCTAATTGATATTTCATAAACTTAATTCTCAATTAAGTTAGGGTTCTTAAACAAAATATGTAAACAAGATCCTAGGGTTTCAGGATCTAGGGTTTTGCAAAAGTAAGTTTTCAATTTTGATTAAGGACGAACGCGCAGCACCCCTACACATCATAAGAACACCCCATCGAATGGAAGGAAGAGAGGATCTTTAAAGCCTACTTTTGTTCTTATGATCGGACGGCCAAGAGGAACGCCTTAATCAAAAATACAACTAATCTATAAAAACTAATTAGATCTAAACATATATCTCATATAAAAAAAATAGATCTAATTAAAAATGGCATATTTTATATATATCTCATGTATCATGCATGCATATTTTTCAGATCTAAATTATCTCATAATAATCTAAAAAATTAAATTTAAATTTGATCTCATCAAATAAAATTCTAATCTAGACAATTATGTAGAACTATTCTACAACTAGTCTAAACATGCATCTATCATATCTCATATGAATAAATTAAATTTAATTTATTTTTTATTTTTAGATCTGATTATAATATTTATAAGATCAAAAAATAGTAAATAAATAGATCTAAAAATTATATTTAATCAAATAAAAAATATAATTATACTAGACTACACATAGAATAATTCTATTCCTAGTCTAGTTATGTATCTTATACATATTAGATCTAGATTAATTAATTTTAATTTTTTATTTTTCTAATTTTAGATCTAATCATATTTCATGTGATATCTAAAATCACTAATTAATTAGATTAAATTAGATCTAAATAAATTTTATAAGAACCTGGCTCGGATACCAGTTGAAGGAAAATCCTGAATTTTCTGAATCAGGTTCGTTGAGATCTGATTAGATCGAGAGACATATTTTAAAAATTTTTTCTTAGATCCTAATCAGATCTGACACTTTTTAGATCTGATTTATGATTTGATAATTAAAAAAATAAAATTAAATTAATTTTAAATTAATTTTATCTTGATTTTGGATAATCCGATTATCCATTAATGATCCTACGGAAGCTCTGAGGTTCTGGATCTAGCCACGCAAGCGCCTGGCCTCTATCTGTATCCACTTGGATTGGATCTGAAGATCTTCTTATTTTCTTTCTTTTCTCTAAAAATCAGATCTGGATCTGATTTGGAGGATCTTCAAAACTTCTTCTGAAGATTATCCGTCGTCTCTACAGCAGTGCTACCTTCTTCCTTTTTCGTCAGCCTTTTCTTGCCTGACTCACACTAATCTGAAGACCTAACTTCCTTGGGCGTGGAGAGGAGAGAGAGAGCCAGATGGTGGCATGGAGAAGGGAGAAGGGCAGCCTTGGGGCATGGCTTAGAGGAAGAGTCTCTTAAAAGTGGGCGCAGACAGTGTCTATTTATAGACTCTGCTGCGCCATGCAGTGCTGCATCACCCCGACCAATCATGTTGCTTCGTGCAATCAGATCTAAATCTGATTGATGGGATGACATCACCTAATCCAATCAGATGAGAGATCCATAGATTCATCTTAAGGTGGTGCCTAAGACTAGTCAAAGTCTATAGGTGAGGGTCACCTAGTTTGAATCCAACAAGCAACCTAGAGTCCCATACCCATCCGTATGGGACTCCAGCATCCCTATCAATGGGCGCATGCCATCCTAGGCATGCACCCACTTCTTTCCAATTTCTAGAGAGGGGACAAGCCCCTATCTGCTCTCCAATAAGTGCATGACACATGGGCAGATGTCCAAGGATCAAAGGTCAATGTTTGACCAAGTCAAAGTACAAGAATTAGCAGATGATGAAAAATGGTAGGTGTTGTCTCAAATTTATCTCATAAATTAAGACAATCCTTTTCTGACTTGGATAAGCTTCAGTCAGATCAGGTAAAGGTACCTAAGTGAGAACAAACTCATTTGGCTCAGTCGAGACAACTTATTTATGATAGAAAAAGAAGAACGTTAGGTTCAATCGAGTGCTAGCACGATTTTCCTTGAACCTAATTGAATCTCATTCAAATCAATTGAACTGGATTAGTTCCAATTGATGATCATCCAGATTCCAAACCCTTATTTGTGTGATCCAGTTAGGTTCAGTTCTGTATGGTAATGGGATATGTCATGATCTCTATCATCGACATCATCGAAACTCCTTTCGATGGATCAGAACTCTTCTGATTCAGAAATTAGAATGATCGATCATCTAAATCATTCTAATTGCTCCCAAAATCCACCAGTGACACCTAGCAGTATATGGTGGCAACCCATCAAAACTGAAAATGAACCTCTTGGTGCAGCTACTTGTGTGATTAAGTTCTTCTATCTTGAGCCCCGATCAGATTAGGGTTAAGGTGAACTCGTCAAACCCTAATTTCTATCATATGATTAATCATTCGATTCAAGTCCGATGTGAAAATCTTAATAGAAACTCTTTCTATTATTTCACTCTGCCATGGCCATGGGCTTATGGACTTGATTCTCATGATCATCATAGGGCTGCTCCTCTACCACCGAGGTAGATAGATTCCATCTTGGTGCAATCCAATTCCTACAATGAACATGCTATAGCCAACATACACCTCAGGGATTTCCATATGGCTAGGAGATCGAGTAATGGTGTAGTCAAACTATAACACCCTCAAGGTGAACTATCGATGCACCTCAGGTCAAAGAACCAGACACACCACTGCAGCATCGAGTCAGTCATTCGACGAGAAGGTAGACTTTCCTAATGACTACTCGAGGTGGTCACGCTCAGTGCCCTCATTCTCTAACGAGTACCTGCACTCTCGCTCCAATGTCTCTACACCGTAGACTCAAGACTCATCTACTATAAAAAAGTGATTGTACACTAACCTTTCGGATCAATCATCATCCTCATGATAATCCTATGGTTAGGAGCATTTTATGAGTTAAATGAAAATTCATGTCTTAAATTTTCAACTCTTGAAAATATGAATTATCATTACCATTAACTCAAAAAATGTATCACAAACACTAAATATACTTATGTGATAGAAAATAATTCATTTTATTATTTATAGTCAAAACTATAATTTTATTCTTAGAAGTGTATTACAAATGTCAGCCAATTCTAGCTTTTAGGGCACACATATCTAACAGGAACATCATTCTCGATTAAGAGAATATCATCCACATACAATACTAGGAATATTATTGCTGGACCATTAGCCCATTTATATATACAGGATTCTTCTTCATTCTTAATGAAACCATACATTTTGATTGTTCTATCAAATTGTATGTTCTAGCTCCGAGATGCCTGCTTTAGTCCATAAATGGATCTCTGAAGCTTACACACCTTAGACTCATCTATGAATGTGAAACCTTCAAGTTGTATCATATACACCTCTTCATCTAGCTCTCCATTCAGGAAAGCTATTTTTACATTCATCTGCCAAATTTTATAGTCCAGATGGACAGCTATGGCAAGCATTATCCCAATGGATTTGAGCATTACCATAGGAGAGAACATCTCGTCATAGTCAATACCATAACGTTGATGATACCCCTTGACAATCAGACGGACTTTATAGATCTCCATCTTTCCATCTGTACCTCTTTTTCTTTTGAAGACCCACTTACATTCTATGAATTTTATCCTTTTGGATAGGTCAACCAATATCCATACATCATTAACCTTCATGGATTCCATCTTGGATTTCATGGCCTCAAGCCATTTCTCAGAGTCGGATCTCTGTATTACATCCATATAGGTGATTGAATTTTGATCATTCTCATCGAGTTCGATAGGATCCCCATTCCAAATTACAAAATTATAGTATCTATCCGGTTGACATGGTACTCTACCAGATCTGCTTAAGGATGCTTCTATAATGGATTCTAGGTCTGATCTAATCAGATGCAGCTCAGGTTCAATAACTTGTATCCATTCTTCCATCTATCATACTTCATCAAGTTTGACCTTGGAGGCATTAGTTCTTTCATCAAGAAACTTCTTTTCTAAAAAGACTACCTTAAGGCTGACAAATACTTTTTGCTCATCAGTAAGGTAGAAGTAGTATCCTTTGATTTTTTTTGGATAACCTATAAAACTATACTTATCAGACCTAGGTTCATGCTTGTTTATCATCAAACGTTTGACGTAGGTCGGACACCCCCAAATCCTAAGGTGTGAAAGCATTGGCTTACGCCCTGTTCATATTTTATATGATGTTTTATTAACAGATTTACTCAAAATCCTATTTAGAATGTAATAAGCTGACTCGAGTGTATATCTCCATAGGAAGATTGGCAAACCAGCAAACTCCATCATGAATCGAACCATGTCCAATAAGATTCGATTTCTCCTTTCAGACACACCATTATGTTGTGGTGTTCCAAGAGGGGTCCATTGAGAGAGAATTTTGTTCTCCCCAAGATATGTTAGAAACTCATTGGAAAGGTACTCACCCCCTCGATCAGACCGAAGAGTTTTAATACTCTTTCTAGTTTGCTTTTCTACCTTATTTCGAAATAGTTTGAACATTTCAAATGACTTTGACTTATGCTTCATTAAATAAACATACCCATACCTCGATAGAGCGTCTGTGAAGGTTATGAAGTAGAAATATCCATCTCTAGCACTTGAGATCATGGGTCCACATACATCCGAATGTACTAAACTCAAGAGTTTAGTGGCTTGTTTATCTTTTTCAGTAAAAGGTGACTTGGTCATCTTACCAAGAAGATAGGACTCACAGGTCGAAAGTAACTCATAATCACTAACCTCAAGAATTCTTTCTCGAGCTAACCTGTTAATTCTATTCTTGTTAATATGACCTAGCCTACAGTATCAAAGGTAGACATCAGACACATCACTAATTCTAGGACGTTTACTAGAGGATTGAACCACGTTAACAGGCATAGAAAGTAAATAAATTTTATTATTTAATTATCTAATCAAAATTATAATATCATTCAAAATGGTATTATAAAATTTTTTTTATTGATATTTTAAAACCATTCATGGCCAAAAGGCCTACAGAAATGACATTGAATACGAAAATTAGACAATAATGACATTCATTAAGAATAACTTTATTTGAATTGATTACAAGGTTCATGATTTCTAAAGCTAAAATTGAAACTTGTCTTCCATCTCCAACCTTCAGGAACCTCTCGCTTTGATCAAATCTCCTACTAACCTGCAAGCCCTGCATAAAATTATAAATATGATAAAGGCTTTCAGTATCTAATACCCAGACAGTAGAATCAAATAAGAAAAAATTGCAAGGTGTTATCATATAATTATCTTACCCAGCAACCACTTGCTTCTTCCTCGACCTGTTCAGGTCCAGAGAGGCAATGTATAGTGGATAGTTTCTCTTTCAGTGTCCTTACTTCTTGCAGAAGAAGCACTTTGCCTAGCTCTAGTTGGGCTTGTGCTTCTTGGTCTGATCCTATAAAGTCGTTCCAGCATGCGGCCGCAACTTCTTGTTTTTCTTCTTCTTGTTCTTCTTTTCTTTCTTAAAGGATCGATGACCAAAAGAAGTCCCTCCCACTGCATTCACTATCTTCTTGTGGAGTTGGTGATCCTTCTCAAAGTTCTACAGTAACCCCAACAAGTCATGATAGTTCACTACAAACTTTGTCATTTTAAAATGAGTTAGGAAGGGAAGGAAAGAGTTGGACAAAGAATTAAGGATCGCATCCTTACCGAGTTGCTCATGCAGGAAAAAGCCCAACTTGCTAAGACGCTCAATCATCTCTATCATGTACAATACATGATCAATGACTGAGGCCCCATCCCTCATTCAAGCATTGAAAATGGAACAACTTATTTTATGCCTTTCAACATCGTCCGACGTGCTAAAAGAGTCGTTCAATATTTGAAGCATCTCCTATGGCTGAGCATTTTCAAACCTGCGACTGAACTCGTCATTCATTGCCACCAGCATTATACATCAAATGGTAGTGCGGTCATTGAGCCACTTCAGATAAGTATCTCGGATCGCTTTCCTAGCATTCAGAGCTGGCTCCTCAGGTGCTCGATCCATTACTACATAAAGGATCTGCTCATGCTCCAGGATGATTTTTAACTTACGATACCAGCTATCGTAGTTGAGTCCCATTAATTTATCATGGTCTAACAATGACCGAAGTGATAGGTTAGTGGTCATGTTTGCACAAAAATAAAAATCAAATCTAATTAGTATATGAATTATTAATCCTAAAGACTTGGACTTCAGTATAAAGATTCTTTCATTATTTTATACGAATTGATAGCCTCTACCTCCAATTCGAGAAATTATTCTGATAGGGACACGATGCTGTCGTTAAGACATCGTGTTTATCAATTTAAATCCGACTCTTTACTTTTAAGTTAACTAAAAATTATGAAAAAAGTGGTGAATCGGGTCGAATCCACAGAGAGGCAATGATTTATTTCTAAAATCTTTGATTCTTTTTTTTTTTAAGAAAAGAAAGAAATGATTTTTTTTTAAAAATTAAAATAAAAAAATAGATCTATAAATAAAAATAGAATTTAAATTATGCAAAAATAAATTTGATACTAAGATCTACTATTTAGATCTTAGCAACTACTTATAGTAAAATTAAAAAGCAATAAAGAACAAATAATTTAAAGAGCTAGAATTGAAAAGAATAATGAAACTTTCTTTATTAAATTTAAAACTAAGATGCAGAATTTAAATACAAGAAATTAAAGAAAATTTAGAATTTTAATACAAGAAATTAAAGGAAAAAGACTAGATGGAGATCGCAGATCGGCGTAGGCATGAAGATGGCGTAGAAGACCGGCTCTTCTTCTCAGCAGCACCGCAGCTTTGAAGCAACCTTTAATCCAGAGCTTGACTTCCACCCTATACCTTAGCTTCCCTTCCAACCCTCCTCCCTTTCTTAGAGGCTTAGGATCCTTTTTATAGAGCTAGAAGAGGTAGATATTTATTTCTAAAAGCAATATGGGACTAATTTCCTTTGTAATCATAAAAATCTGAATAAAATTTGAATAAAAATAACTCTGTTATGACTCTGGTAAATCTGGTAAAATCTGGCTATCCGATAGGAATCGAACGGTTCAAAAATCATCAAAATCGGATGCCTATCAGCCCAGATCAGCTCGAATTAAATTCTGGCCGTCCGATCGCGCTTGATCGAGGAAATCTGGCCGCAAATCGCGCTTCGGGAGTCCTGATCACCTGCCGGGAGCGTTCTGGACCGTCGGATCGAAGCTGGAATCAGGCGCTGCCATTTGATGGTGATCCGAGTGAAATTGGCAACCGAAAAAAATGCTGACCGTCCGATCTTAACCGCAATCAACCGCAGCCGTCCGATCGCGCAATCACTGTTCCCATGGACCGCGTAGACCGGCCGCACCGCACACCGCAACCAATCAACGCTTCTGTCATCGAGTGAAATGACCAGATTGCCCTGTGAGCCGCGATAAATTTCTGTAGACCCTTTAAGGGTCTAGGTCCACCACGTGGCAGGCTCTGATTCGCCGGACTTTGCTGAGCTGGCGGTCCACGCCTGGATCGTAGACCGGCTGATGGCTTCAATGACTGAGTCGGCTTTGATGGCTTGGCTTGGCTTGGTGGCTCGGCTTGGCTTGGTGGCTCGGCTTGCGGAGCCGGTTGAGCCGTTTTCTTTTTTTATTTAATTTTTATTTATTTTATATTTTTAAAAATTCATATCTTTTCCATTTTAGCTCCGTTTTACTTGAAATTTATTTCGTTGTGATCAAAAAAATGAGCTCTTTCTTTTGATAATAAAATTTTATTTTTTAATTTTTATTTATTTTTTATTATTTTTTTAATTAATTTTTTAATTAATAAAAATATGAATTTTTTCAAAAATTATATATAAATTGATTGATAAT
This sequence comes from Cocos nucifera, assembly GCA_006176705.1. Taxonomy (NCBI): domain Eukaryota; kingdom Viridiplantae; phylum Streptophyta; class Magnoliopsida; order Arecales; family Arecaceae; genus Cocos; species Cocos nucifera. The sequence continues at coordinate 657,247 of QRFJ01000325.1, forward strand.
TCTTAAAAATTAATATAAATTAATTAATAAATTAATACTTTTATTGGTGAATTTACGATGCTTATCACCCCCAACTTAAGCTTTGCTCGTCCTCGAGTAAAGAAAGATTTTTTAGATCAATTACCATATTTTGTTGAGACTTTCAAAAAAAATCTAGGATTTAAGATCAAAATTAGACAGTATCACTAACTAAGTATTGTTTCAGAAGTAAATTTGCAGATTAATAAAACTTTCTTAGAGTTCATCTAAAGATTTTCAGCACTTTGTGTCGTGAATACTAACTTAGCATTTGGGTGTTGATTCAAAGGGCAAATGAATCTTCTTTTTATCACCTATTTTGGTTAGTTTTATATACTCCCAAGTTAAGTGCATGAATTAAGGTAGCTTTCACACTGCTCTTTTTTTTTTTTTTTTTTTTTTTTTTTAAATTGTGCTGAGCATCCTGGCCTTTCCTTCACCATTTGATGTGAACTTCTACATTTAAGGTGCAAAGTTCTAGTTTAGGGCAATCCACATATACTCTATTTTTTTGTCCGAGGATGTAAGTGCGGTCCTGTTAAATCCAATACCTCAAAAGATGAAAGATCCTGGTGCACCCTTAATTTCATGTGTTATTGGAAGTATAACCTTTGACCGAGCATTACTAGACTTAGGAGCTAGTGTAAACCTCCTTCCAACCTCGGTTTATGAAAAATTTGGGATTGGAGAATTAAAACCCACGTCATCATTTTGCAATTAAGCTGATAGATCTATAAAAACACCACGTGGTTTAATTGAGGATGTTCTAGTTAGAGTAGATAAATGTTATTTTCCTGTAGACTTTCTCATACTTGACATGGAACCATCCCAAGAGCTGAATCAAAATCCCATAATTTTAGGACATCCATTCTTAGCAACCGCGAATGCCAATATCAACTGTAAAACGGAGCTATTTATGGATATTTCTTTTGGGAATCAAAAAGTAAGAATTTTTTTAATTTTTTAATACCCCAAAGTACACCCAAGAGGAGGAAGACTGCTTTGTAATCAATCAGATAGATGAAATAGTTGAATCTAATTCCTCCTTAGATTTACTACAAGATGATGAACCCACTGAAGATACTCAAACCCAGGAAGTAAATACCCTGCTTAATTTACCTCAACCATCACATTCATTACCTTGGTCAGTGAAAATTGAGCCCTTACCTGACGAAAAATTGAACCACTACGTCCTTCAATTCAGGCCCCACCATAACTTGAGCTAAAACCTTTACCTAAATCACTTAAGTATGTATTTTTAGGATCAAAGAAAA